>VUQG01045904.1:11958-40182 GCA_015106755.1 Etia nguti
AATTTTTAAAAAATTAAATTAAAAAAATTTTTTTTTTAAAATTTTTTTTTTTTTTTTTTTTTTAATTTAATGATTCTTATTTTGTGAAAGTCACCTCTGTGGCATTCATGACACAAAATCTTTGGCCATGATTCTAGGAAGGGCACGTTAAAGTATGCAGTCACAAGTGTGCTCGGGCGCTGTGACGCATGGACATGTCACAACATCGACCTCTGACCTCCCACCCATGTGCAAGAAACTGTGCAACACCAGCGTCTGGGGGAAACAGAAGAACGTCTTCCAAGGTTTCTGAAAAGTTTGCAAATAAGGGGAAGTGAAATTGAAGAATGTCCTACTCATCCAGTTAAATGGAAAGACACTTTTTCCTACATTTATGTAAAATATGGGGCAGGGATAGCTCAGTAGGTAAAGTGTTGGCCCCGTGATCGGAAGGTCAGGGGTTCGGTACCCCTGAGCAAGGTACCGTCCCTACACGCTGCTCCCCGGGCGCCCAATGGCAGCCCACTGCTTCACTGAGTGAATGGGTTAAATGCAGAGAGGAATTTCCCCACGGGGATCAATAAAGTATACATTATTATTATAATACTGAAAGTAAAGTGAGGATGTTTTTAAAACTAATGAGATTAATAAATTAGCAGAAAACAGCAAACTACATGTAAAGTGCAATTAATATCAAGAACTCACATCAGTATTTGGTGTAATACCACACCGGGTCATTTTTATGCAACAGTATTTTTTATAAAAAGCCAAATGAAAAAAAATCCAGAAAACATGAGACACAAGAAGCACCAGACAAACCATTTATCTTAATCAAAACAAGGAAGTCCAAGTTCAACAAAAGTAGGAAAAAGAAAAGACGAGAGACAAAAATAACCATTAATCCATCGGGATACACCATGGACAGGGACACGACGTTAGCCTGAAGCAGGGCTAACGCAGAGAGAGACATGCAACTCACATTCACACCTTGTGGTTACGCCAAACATGATGGTAAAAACAGAGGAACACAAAAGGGAACAAACACATTATAAAAACCTCAGATTGAAAGTTTGATAGATTAAACTCTAATTTGCCACAAATGTGTATTTCATCAACCACAAAAACCTAAATAAGCAGGTTTACCAAGTAGCAGCTTCTGGGACTGTAAGTTTCTTGATCGTCCAAAAAGTGAATCTGTGCTCAGACTTACTTCTGCTGTAGCGAATTCAAGCTTTAAGCATGTTTACTGAAGATAAACACATTTGATCAGTGAAACACTTTTGGCCTTTATAGCTAATTTCCTCCTTCAGACCAACTGTAAACCAGACTTTTTTCTTTCTTTTTTATCTTTAGCTGTCTGCTGCACTTCACTTCCGCCAATCTGAGGAACTCAACTGGACGTGTTGACTCTGTGTGTGTTGTTGGTGCAGCACACATTTATATTGCATCCGGAAGTATTCACAGCACTTCTCTTGCTTCAGAGTTTGTCATGTTACAGCCTTATTGCAACTTGGATTAAATTCATTTTTCACCTTAAAGATTTTACACAAAATACAGCGTATTACTTACATGACTGCACTGACACATAGATGAGTTGCCCTCTGGACCAAGTATCTGAAGATTGGCTCCTTAATGGTGATGTTTGCACAGCAAGAAGCCAGCTTTACTGTTGAAGCTGAGGTTATATTTTAATTAAATGAATTTTTAAATAAAACACAGCCATCTGAAAGATCATAAACAGAGTTTGTATGAAATTTTAATTTACTGCCTGACCCATACACGGGCACAGTTACCAGGACAATGGCGACAAGCGCAAACAGACTTCAAGACTTTAACGTATTCTGAAAGGTTGACAAATATGAAATTAAATTGTCACTAAATGAGTATCTGCTGGTCTTCCCTTTCCCGTTGTCTCTGGAGAGCTCAGTGAACTGATAAAATTTCAATAAGGGGAGATCATTAGAAGGAATTGAACATGATTTCTTACATTTGATCAAACTGAATTCAGTTTGAGATATTTGGCGGTTAGACTCCGATGCCCCATCGCAGCAGAATAGATTGCCAGTTGTGATATGGATTAGGGCAGGAACCCCCAGAGTCTAAACGCTGATGGTGGAGATGAAGATGGAGGTTTAAATGATGAGTGATGAGGGAGAGGTGGTGATCGGGAGGATGTTGGTCGCATGAAGGCATCTGCAAGGGAGAATAACAGATACTTTGTGAGATTTAGAGTATGTGGAGTGAAGGCCTGAAGAAGGCCGAGGGAAAGATCATTGGACTAGAAAAATGATGTCTCAGTCAGCTTGACATTGTGGGAAAGTAGAAGCGATCTAAAGCTGAGATTAGCCACCAACACCTCAGAAGCAGACAGTTGGCTGTAGCTCAGGCAGTAGAGCAGGTCATCTGCTGATGAGAAGGTTGGTGGTTTGATCCCTGTCTGCTCCAGTCTGCATGCCAAACATCTGTGGGCAAGATACTAACCACAAGTTGCATAAGGGTAAGAATGTAAGTGAATGTTAGTTAGAACACACTTAAAAGCGTATAAAAAAAAAAAAAAAGTGCTTGTGTGAATGTGGCATGTTGTATAAAGTGCTTTAAGTGCTCCAGGAGAGTAGAAACGTGCTATATAAGAATCAGTCCATATGTGTGACATCAGATCTTCCTCTTAAGATGTTAAATATTAAAATATTTAAGGCCTGAAAGCAGAAGTGATCACTCTCTTCCTGCTTTTTTTTATTCTTTCTCTTATTTTTAAATTCTGATTTCAGGGGAATTTAGAGACAGTTAAATTGGAAGCACTTTTATTGCACAGTTTCAGTCCTAAATTTGGTCGTGGGTTTTCCAGACTATTAGATTGTGGGTGTTAGGATTCCCTCAGAAGCTACAGGTCATGCGTATGGTAAGATTCACTTTACTGACTGAGGATTTATTGAGGATTTGATAAATAACAAAGACTCTGGATCAATAATTTAATTTCATCTAAACTGGACTGTTAAAATGTAAAAAGGAATCTCTGTTAAAAAATCTTATGAATCAAACCTTTTTTAAAACTTTAACCATTCTAATTTTGTGAAAGTCACCTCTGAGGCATTCGTGACACATAACCTTTGGCAATCATTCTGGGCAGGGCACGTTAAAGTATGCAGTCACAAGTGTGCTCTGGTCTCATGATGCACTGTCACAACATCAAAAGAGGCTTCAGTTAAAGCATAAACATGATCTGGAGTCTTTGTAGATCTATGTAAACTACTGACCACCGAAAATAAATTGAGGGCACTTTTCAAAATAATGACATTGATAAATTTGTAGAAAACAACTCCCGTCATTCTACAAAGATATGATTGGACTGTAAATGCAGACACACACACATTATATATTCGGTACAGATGGGAAGGAAACACAGATATATTGTAGGTGAAACTGATCAGGGAACAAAAACAAAACACTGAGACAACAAAACCACAATAAACATGATGGCAGAGACCGAGGATGACAGAAGGTAAAAAAGAGATTACAAAAAAACCTCTTAATTTGCCATAAATGTGTACTTTATCAGCAACAATCTCAGGAATCCCCAGAATCCAGTTTAAATCATACGCAGGTTCACTCAGCAGAATGTCTGGGACAGCTCTTGAATGGCCAAAAACGAGAGTCAGGGCTCAGACTGTCATTTAAAAATATGTTTATTTGTTAAAATGCTTATTTCTGTTGTTGTATTAGGTTTTATTATATATACACTGAAAATACTATGACCATGTTACATACACTAAAAATAATATAGTAACTGTTTGACTTATGTTCTCAGGCTTTAGCGTCCTGTAATTTATTTACATTTCATATGACAATGACGATAAAGGGATATTTTATTCTATCTATATTTTACACTATATATTTTGCGTATGTACCAATTTTATTTTTGATCTCATAATTTGATACACAACCTTTAAAGCTTATGCATGCTGACTGTGACAAGTTTACACCTTTTACACGTCTCACTTGGTGAAGATAAATGGTTGATTTTGGCTCTACATACTGGCCCAGATGTAAAAATGTTAGCAATATTAATTGCCCCTAACTATAAATTTGTCATAGCAAGCCATTGTTTCTGACCATATATGTTGACCTTGTCCATAAACATATCAAAATGACTCTGCTTTGTAGTTGTTGATAATGATGATGATGATGGGTTACGGCAGTGGTTCCCGAACTTTTTTCGCCAGGCCCCCCTTTGTTTTACAAGAAAATCTTCAAGCAGCCAGTGTGAGACAGACGTGTGTTTTGCACATACACACGGTTAGATTGAAATTAAAACAGATGCAATATCACCATTAATTTAATATTTATTTTTCCCCGTCACAATCTTCACAACAGAAGCGTTCAAATAAATAGATATCTCATGACACTTTCTCAGAATAATTAAACAAATGAATTTCTGGATTTGGTCAGGATGCATTTGTTTGATCTCCAAATAGATCATAAAAAACTAACAAATACTGAATACAAAATTCCTAACCATCGTGGTTTCACAACTTCACTTTTAAGTTACGACAATATTTTAAGTAAATAAATATCTCTGTTTTTCATAAATACATGCCTGCATGTAATAAAAACGTAAAACTCCAAATGTTGTGCACATTAACACGTGAATGCTGATAAATACACTTTACAATGAATATTTGCTTTTACTATATCAGCACAGATCAATTAGATTCAACAAATAAATAATTTTGCTTTCAATTAATTGAAAGAAACTTAATATTCATCCTAATAATTTAACATCAGTTAGTTCCCCCAACATCTTGGGGGAGGTTACAGCTTTCTTCATCAGATGGCGACCTACTCATTCCTGCTTACTGAATAGGTCGCACCAGTCGACATCTCAGAGGTAGATGAGGAGGAAGGTAGAGCGGTGGAAGATGACAAAGGAGAGGCGGTGGATGTTATGATGGAGAGAAGGGAGACTGGAGATGTAGGTACCACAGATGGTGTAGTGGACCGGGCTTTAGCTTTCCTGAGGAAAAAAAACAATAAAAAAAAAAATAAGTCAAAAAATATATGAGACTACAAGTTTGTACATGAAGGACTGATTACATGAATGAGTCCAAGAATGTGAGTAAATAAATGATGATATAAAACTCACTCGAATGCAACAATCTTGACACGAACCCAGGGAGCTCTCACATAAGCGCAGAAAAGACCGGACTGTGTCTGAAAGCTGCAGGAATTAAAAATAAGGTTAAAATTATTTAAAAAAAAAAAAAAGCTTTTTACCATTAAATGCATTTCATCTCATATCAACAAGTCATTAAGTTAATTATCAATATAATAGAATCAGTTTCATTTACATTTGTACACAGCTTATGAAAATAAAACGCAATACAACTAAAGCCAATATTAGATGGTTGAAAGTATATTCAGAGAGTTATTCATTACTAAAAATTAACAGTAATTTGACCATTTTTGTGGACTGTATTTGTTGCTTTAAATTGTCAGAATATGGCTTACATGACTGCCTGTACACATGGAGGGTTTGCTCTCTGGACCAGGTATCCCAGGATTGGTTCCTTAATCTCCTTTGTGGTGACTTTTGTGCAGCAGGTAGCTAGTTTCTCAGCTAAAGACAAACACAAAGCAGCGTGAGATTTAAATAAAGCCATCTGAAACTGAAAAAAAGCCATGTGGAAAGCTTACACAGAGTTTAAACTTACCCGTTGGGCCACACTCGACCACAGCCAACAGGACAACGGCGACCAGCGCAAACAGACTTCCAGAGTTTGCCATTTTCAAAAAGTTTGATAAAGTATTTGTTATTATCTGTTGGTCTTTCTTCTCCAGAGTGCTCGATGAACTGACTGATGTCTGGGGAAACCGGCTATTTATGCAGTGAGGCCTAGAAAAGCAGAAGTTACTCAGTCAACTTCCTGTTTTATTTTTCCCTCCTCTCTCTCCATGCTAATGAATTAAGGGAAATTCCACCAGCATGCCATAAGGAGTCACTTTTATCAACCAATATCCTGATGAGAATTTGGTAATGGTTCCTCTTGTGAGACTGCGGGAGTGCTAGGATTCCTGCAGTCAGAGGACTTTCTCCTAGCTTGGTTTATCATATCAGTAACTTAATTGAAGAATTATTAAAGAACAAAGGTTATAAGTGAGTTATTTTACTTAATACAAGCTGATCACAGCCTAAATGTAATGACTGAAAGGAAGTGCCTCATTCATTTTTCTCCTTTAAGTAAATTCTGAATGTTTTCTAAACTGTCAGTTTAGTTACAAAAGATTTCTTTAGCAGTCACTTCTGGGCAGGACATATTAAAGCATAGAGTCATAATGACAATCCCAGTGACACACCTACACATGTCACATTATTAACGTCTGTGCTCCCACTGATATGTGCAGCGTTTGAGCTATATAAGGAAATAATGTACACATGATAAAAAATATGTGTCTACAGAGAAAAGTCTGTTTTTACTTGAAGGAGACATAGAAACAGATAAGATGAAGTCATAGAGTTCAAACAGGTCAAATAGAAAAGGGAACAAAGAACATGAGTGATGTGATGCTCAGAAGTGACATTTAATAAACAGATCTTACTAGTTAAGCTGTTGATGTAAAGAAAGCAAGAAAAGTTTTATTTACAAAGGTGTAAAAAAAGAAAGTTAAAAAATGAACACATAAGTGTTATGGCGGAGAGGCCGGAGGGGGAGGGTGGACCCAAATTGCAGACTTAGATGGAGGCAGTTAACGTGGCTTGGATGTGAAAACTTTATTACACAAAACTCAGTACTTAGGTGAACAGAGTCACTGAAACAGAGGGAAAGAGGAGTCAGACGGCTCACTGGTGAGAGGTCCAATAAATGAGTGAGAGTATTCTATTGCCCTACTTGGCAAAAGAATGGCGTTGAGGGAAAAGCTGATGGCAAGGTTCGGGTGAGTGCGCGTTAGTCCTGAGAGTCCAGTGGATCTGAGAGATGGAGGCAGGGAGGCAGGCAGGCGAAACAGTGAACCAGAATAGCAAGGAGGGTGGCTGTGGTGGATTGCGAGTCCAGCGTCCAGCGTGAGTGTTACCAACGGTTAGATGTGGAAAGATGATCCGAGGAAAGGAGTGTTAGCAGATAATCTGGCGATGATTCACTGAGAATGGTGGACTTAAATACAACCACGGAATTAGCGACAGGTGTGTCGAGGGGCTGCCGAGGCTCCATCTGGAGTCTGAGAAACCCAGCCACTCACCCGGACCATGACAATTAAGAACAAAGCGAAGAAAAAAGAACACAAAAACATCTTAATCTGAATCTGTTTTTTAAATGAAGCCACAGAGTCGAGGGTGCGAAGAGTTCTGAGGCTAAGTTTTGGAACACACATTCCCCTTAGTTCTATCAGTATGTGTTTAACAATATAGGCAGGGGCGTCACCTCATGAGAGTATTAAAGTAAGAACCAAGATTTTAACTGTACAGTAGAAACTTGCCAGTGTGGATGTAATATTTACCATTTAATATATATATTGGCATGTACTGCATGTTGTTATCTGTAAGTTACTGTTTTCCACCCTAATTAATGGTTATTTTTTAATGATTAAAGATTCCTGTTTAGGATCAGTAAAAATGTCAAATCCATGCCTTCACAAGGCATGCACAGACCATCCAGGCCCAACTGACTGGGTACTCCTTGGTAGTGCCACAGAGCAGCCGACCCAGCCAACCCACCGTGTCCATTTTACGCTTTGCCTCTCCAAAGTGTGAAATATATACACACGTAGACGTAGCAGTAATGCCAAGTCTATGTCTGGCATTACATGTGGTCCAGGTACATGTGACACCTGGACAACATGTGGCAGGTCCAGGTTGGGGCAGATGGTACCTGGACCGGGGGGTATAGAGTATATTTGGGGGAGTGTGAGTGTGTGTACAATGTTTATGTCTGTTTGTCTCCATGTTGGGTGAGTGCTGAATATTTGTATTTGTGTGCATAATGGTGGGAATGCATGTTTGTGTCTGTGTGTGCCTGTTTGTCTATGTCTATGTGTCAAGTCGGGTCTTAGACTCCGCCTCTTTGGGAACATCTCTGACCCCCCAAGTGTGGGGGCCTATCTCCCCCCACCACACTCCCTGCCGGAGGCTTATGCCCTTGTCCATCAGTGCGTTGATGGTTCTCTGTGTCCAGGGCTGGGCGCTCAGGTACGTGCTGGTTCACTCCTGGCGGCTGCTTGGCAGGGACTGGCACCCGTGACTTGGTCGGGCCCCTTCCGGGGGGTGGGGGGGCCTTCGGGCCTCCGTGCCTAGGGCTCGGTCAGCTCTGGCGCAGCTGGCTGCTGGCACATCACCGCAGCCCCCTGTAGCAACGTGGCTGCTGGGTGACCCCCAGCAGTGATCTCCTCAGCTCTTTCCAGGAGGGTGGCGCATCTGCCCCTCCGATGGTCCTCCATTGACTCTCGCTCTCTGGGGGGCCTCTGGATGATCCTTCCCTTAAACTTCTCTTGTCTACGTCTCTCCCTTTCCTATCCCCCAGTCATGTCTGTTCCGTTTGTAATAACTTAAAAATTAAAAATAAATAAATAAATAATTAAATATCAAGTTGACCAGTATGGCAAAGCCATAATGATCCACTTGGAAAAAATAAATTCGTTGGGAATTTGTCTTAGCCTTCAGACAATAAATCTGATTGCTCCAGTGCCGAACATGACAGGCAAAAAAAAAAAGACAAATAAATAAATTAATAAATATGTTAATAATGTCTGATACAGTATCTCGGCTTCAAATAAACTGCAACATCTGCATGTCTGTCCATTTCACGCTTTGGAGAGGCAAAGCATGAAAAGGACACGGTGGAACGACGTGTCTGTTACACACTTTGCTGTGCTACCAGGATGGAGCAGATGCATTCAAAATGCTGCATGTTACAGAACTGCTGGTCACAATACAGAATATACTGAAAGTAAAACTGTATTTATACACACCTATCACACACAATCAGCCAAGAATTTAAGGTTATGTGGGAAATTAGTATGAATAAATCACTGATACAGTATATACAGAGATTTTGGTCCATAGTGACATGATGGAATCACACAGATACTGTTGCATGGTCAGCAGCAATTCTCAAGTGGGAGCTGGGGCCCAATGCATGCAGAGACAATACCCCCACCCCATTACACCACCAGCAGCAGCAGCCTGAACCAATCTTCTGTGTGAAGGTTTCCTGATCTAAGCTGACAAGAGTCGCAAGCGGTGTGGTCTTCTGCTGCTGCAGCCCATCTGCTTCAAGAATTGATGTGTCATGAGATGCTCTTCTGCATAATTTCAATGAGTGGTTATGTGAGTAACTGTTGCTGCCAGTTTCTGAAATACTCAGACGCGCCTATCTGGCACCAAGAACCATCCAATGTTCAAAGTCACTTTAACCCTTCACGCATAGTGGTCAATACAGTGGACAGCTATTCAAAGGCTGTTTTCTTGTACTTGTGTCAGTGTTGATGGTATACTTACACATAAACCACTACATTGGACACTGATGTGTCACTCCATACCCTGCCACCCACTGGTTGTTTAATGTTACTATAGATGTATGACCTGTTTCATTGTAATTGTTGTTATTTAACCCATTCATGCACGAATTATGACAACCTCAATCAGGATTTTTTTAAGTATTTTTATTCATCTTTTCATGCCTAAAGATGAATAAAAATACTTAAGAAAAAAATCCTGATTGAGGTTGTCATAATTCATGCATGAAAGGGTTAATCACCTTTTGCCTGAAGCTCAGTTTGAACTTCAGGAGGTCATCTTTACCATGTTTAAGTGCATTGAGTTGTTAGTGTGCAGCTGAACAAGTGCACGTAATCAATTTTCATGTTTAAGAACATTTTCTCAGGGTAACACACTAGTGACTAATTCTAATTGATGCCTTAGTTCTCTTGTTGGTCAGTAAGAATATTACAATCATGACTACTTCCAGTCACAATTTCCTAAAATGTTCTAAAAAGGGATATGGGACAGCGAGATGCTGATAATTCTGAGAAAAACTTTCATCATTTTCATCATCATTTTGTTGGATGCTTTGTGTGATCAGTCATAGTATGAATAGGCAGTTGTGACTGAAACGCAGCGGCACGGGAAGCTTAATCATTCATATAACACTGAATCAGTGATGCGATGATGCTATTTCAAAATAATGCCATGACTACATTTCACATGACTTCTTGCTCCTTATGTTCATCACATGAAACATCCACTTCAGGGGCAAACACAAAAATATTTTTTAAGAAATACAGCAAAACAAAAATTGCACACACACACAAACACGTTTGGAAATAAGGAAAGTAATGAGAGCTACTACCTTTAACAGCAATGTAGCCAAAAGGCCCACATTCCCAGTGATCTTAGGGCTAGCTTCCTTTTTACAGATTAGTACTATTATTGATGGAATGACAGACCAACGAATATCTAAAAACAGATGTTTAACAAAAGTGTACAGTGTTAGAAGGAAAAAGACTGAAATAAAGCTCAGA
The DNA here is from genome assembly GCA_015106755.1 of Etia nguti. Taxonomy (NCBI): domain Eukaryota; kingdom Metazoa; phylum Chordata; class Actinopteri; order Cichliformes; family Cichlidae; genus Etia; species Etia nguti. The sequence continues at coordinate 22,447 of VUQG01045904.1, forward strand.
CTTTACTGCAGTCAAAGGAATATGAATATACAGTTCCCTGCAGTTCCCAGAAGGTGCTCTTTGCTGCCGGTAATTAAACAAGATTAGACTACAGTATTTAAGACTTGTTTACACTTGCACAACTGTACAATTTTCATGGTAAACAAAAAAATTCTGTAAACAAAACTGCATTCACGGAAACATGCGTGCACTCCAAGCGATGACATAAAGGAACAACTGAAATGAGGCAGAATGAGGAAATGCTGGTCATTCAGACAAAACGGAAAGCAAAGAAGGTGGAGGGAGACAGGATGTGACTAACATCATGGTAGAAAGCAGAACCACGGACACTTAGACTTTCAGTTTAATGTGTTCTCGTAAGCCCTTAGAACCAAAAGCATTCTTGGGCACAACCGTTTGTCTAGAAAACAAAACTGCTGATAAAAAGTTGGGTTTTTTTAACCACAGTGTGGAGGGGTATGGTTGGTGCATCGGCTGCAAGGGAGGAGTGGAGCAGCAGGTTCAGGGTGTGGTGTCAGGGAAGGCTGGTCTTCGCAGCCGGTGAACATCATCTAATGCCTTGCCTATTTTAGTTGCGGCCGGGCCAGAGAGGAGAACGAGCGGCTGCAGCAGAGAGCAGGAACAGCGAGCACTGCAAAGTGTCAACGAAAAGTGTCGAATGAAAAAGTGACAACACAGTCACTGTGAATAAAAGATAAAAGTGAGAATTCTAAGCCGTGTCGGGTCCTTCAGGGTTACACACAGTTACAGCCAACTGATTTGAACCTGATCTGGTTTACTCTTTTAAATTAAAACTTTTATTTTTGTTCAGGAACTTGATACTCTTGATGAGCAGTATGGCACCACAGCCCGTTTGGTCATCCTGAAGTCACTTCAAGATTCACTGGCAGCTGCATTTCTTGTTAATCAAGTGTTTGAGTGAAATGGTTATTATCTTCTCTGTAGCAGGTGTGAGAAGCACGGGCAGCTTTGTAGAGTTTTCTGAGAAATAAGTGTTGGTGGGTTGCGGCGGTAAGTGTTGCAATGAGAGAAGACAATTGCACTGCGGTTCTCTAATGTCTACACAAACTCACACACACGATAAATAGCGAACTAGATTTTTTTTTGTTGCTATTTCAGGAGGGAAGTGTGCATATTTGTGTAAAGCCGATTCTCTTAAGCCCTTATCAAATGTTGTATGATTGCATCTGAAAATTTTCTTTGAGTCTTTGAGTGGTACGCAGCACTTTTAAAGCTTAACTCACATAAAGAGCATTCCCTTCTATTCCTCAAAACAAATTAAAAAATATCAAAATTTGCTTTAAAAGTTGAAAGGAAGGCTAAGGAAAGCAATATTTAACAGTAACAGCGTTGTATTTTATCCACTCCCAATCAATATGTTCTAATGTTTTGCACTGAACAACGCCAAAGAGACCTAGAATAGGAATGAATGAGACCATTAGGAAAAGATGTTCTTTTACAAAATGGGGGTCAGTAATTCCTAACTGGGGGATTTAAATTGCTACAATAACAGTTGCTTGAAAGCTGAGATGCTCTCCTGAGGTTGGTTGTTCAGTACTGTGACCCCCAAGAGGTCAAATACACTGCAGCTTAAGAAAACACCAGCAAACAGAAAAATGCGGAAAGGCACACAAAGCACAATGGAATTTAAATTAAAATAATGGAAATAGGAAAAATATTGTAAAGGCTCACAAAAACCCCCTTAAAATACACTAAACCACTCACAAAACACAACAGAGGTGTTTGTGGGGAGACAATAATGTGACGGACCTGTTGGAGACGTGACAGACATCAAAACGTGAAGATCTGCACCTAGTGTGCTTAAAAAAGCAGATGGTTCATCAGTGCTGTGAGAGAGATGCATAAAAAAATTAAAAAAGATGCTGGTAATGTGTGTTTTAATTGCATGATTCAGAAAATACTGTAGATACATGTTTGCTATTAGCCCTTTACTGTTAGCTTGTCACTTTCACAGCTAGTCCGTTACGTTATTTTCTCTCCAAAACACTTTCGTTGTGTTTTATTAATTGTTGGGGTTGTATTCGTGAGCTTTTGCAGCAGTTTTTTTTTTTTTTTTATTTGTTGGTGTTTTCTTAAATTGCAAACCAGATTAGAGCCTCATCTAATTCTGTTTATTTAATATTTGGAGCATTTCAAAATGTAACTTTGAAATCAGTTTTTCTGTAATTCATAAAGCCTTTATTCTTCACTAGAACAGATCAGAGCTTCAGTCATGATCATCAGGAACCCTGCTGGTGTTTTTCAGAATGTGATGCAGTGTATTTTTTACTTTGACCCAATTAACTTCCAAGTGAGCTCACAGAAACTGTTTGAGGAAATGAGGTGAGACAAGACACTTAAGCCTGAGTTCCCCAGAATTTACCATATCTAGATAAAAATAAACTTCCTTCCTAAGTTTCATATGACCTGCTTCTCATTTTCTGTTTCATCGTCCTGGGTGTTCTTCACAGGCCTCCAAATGCAAAATGGACAGTTTCTTTTTTTTGCGTTTTGAGAATTTCCCGCTCAAAACCCTGCTCTGAAAGAAAAAAGTAGCCCTGACTGAAACAAAAACAATCCAAAAATATTTGTATTATCTAAACATCGAGCTTGTACCATAAGAGGAGCTGCATTTTTCAAAAACTGTGCATGACATATTTGACAATAGCAACATGGAAAAAATGTGAAGCTTCCATCTGACGCAATTTCAAAAATTCAGGGTGTGCAAATGTGGTTGATTAGAAGTTTGGCCTGTTTATAAATCACTTGTATTGTATTAATGTAGACTGTAAGTGTGGTCTAAGATGCACATCACAAAACAAAACAGGACAGAATACCAAAAGCTGGGATAGATGAGAGTTTACAAATCTGGGTCCAGTTTAGCCCAGTCTGGCCTTCGCAAAGTGTTCAATGAAGGGGTTCCAGATATTCAAATAGAGTCTTTGCTGAGCTTTTCCATTTGTCTTATGGACATCATGTCTTTTACTCACAACTGAAAGGAAGTGTGGTCTAAGATGTTGGGCAACCATCTACAACCAGCCAGGGCTGGAGCCACACACAGTGGCTCTCTGCAATTAGAAATTCTAAGCTACCAAGCTGGAAAGTTTTACCATTCAAAGCCATAAACCAGCAAAGTTTGGCAGTAATATTTACTACTTATAAAATAAACCGCTGTACGTAGGGGGTGTCAGAAAAAAACTGACATATAATAATCTAATCAGGCCAATGTGCAACCAAATTTAGCACACGCGGATGTTACACTAAGCCCATTAAGTGGTAGCTGTGGCTCAGAAGTTAAAGTAGGTTATCTACTAATCCGAATGCTGGTGGTTCGATTTCTGCATGCCAAGGTATCCTTGAGCAAGAGACTGAAGCCTGAATTTCTCCAGGTGATTTCATTAGAGTGTGAATGTTAGATAAAAACCACTTAGACATAGAAAAAAATACTTGTATGAATGTGTGGGTGAATGAGACATGTTGTATAAAGAACTTTTAGAGTAGATAGAGTCCAATTCTCATTATGCATTTTCCATCCACATATTTACATTCTGTCTTCTTCTGGAGTATTTGTACAACATTCACTGGTGCTTTAATTTCCAACCGCATATTTCTATTCATGAACTCTAATTCTTCTTTTATCTTTATTTTATACTGGGCCTTTGTATACACCTGGATTTTATCCACTGTCTGCAACAAGCTTAAAATACGGAAAATAGAAAATATAGCAGAAGATAAAAAAAAGAATAATCGGTCTCCTTCACACTCCCGGAGTCATTCATTGGTAGGAGCCTCCCTTCCAGCTGTATGGCAAAATATCCTTCTATGGTCCATGGGCAAAAAAAAGTTCTGAGACTGTGGTGCATGAATAGAGAGAGACACATTGAAGTGTAATCTTTTGGACAGAGACCTCTGATGTTGTTTCTGGAATCTGCTGGAGCTGCTCTTCCAGTTTGGGAGTTACAGCTCCTAATCCTCCTATTACCACTTTGGACTATTACCACTTTTTACTTTCCACATCCATCTAATACGTTCATTTTCAGGGTGCAAAAGTCATATTTCACAACATCGTGGTTGGTTTGCCAGCAGCTGTCTGCTGGACAATGCAATGTGTGTGTGTGTGTGTGTGTGTGTATGCGTTTTCTTGAGTAAACTAAAGAGTTTCCTGCACATAGTTTCACTTTTCAGTTTAATAACTTGACATTAAAGAACATTTTAAATATCCCACCTTAGCATAAACAGGACACATCTGCTTCGCTTATATCCTATATGCTGTACACCAACATACATCATTTCTTTGAACTTTTGCCACCTCTACATAACTTGTGGTTTACCACCTGTGTAGAGTTGATGCACAAAGGCCTGTGCAAACAGCTGAGAGGTGAGGACAGTGTTGTTGACACACGCCTACTAAATCTTTGAAAAAAGGGGGAAATCAATAGATTCCAAGATGCACTGTGGAATGACTTAAAGTGGATCAGGTCAAGAAGGAGGGAACTGCTCAAACTTAGCAAAGTAGAAAATGAAATCAGGCTGAATGTCTGCAAGTCCTGATCTTGTGAAATCTTCAGTTTCTTCATGTGAAAATGTGTCTCATTTTACACCAGTAATCATGCTTACTGAAACCAAAGCTTTTTTAGGTTTGGAGGGGATGTGCTTTGTCCAGTTAGTGTGGCTTCGTTTTTTTCTATTTCTGCTTTTTGCTTATGTTCTTTTGGCTTTCTCACGGCATTCACCTTACGCTCATTTAACACCCCCCACGCCTTTCCAGTGTAAGATTGGGGAGGCTTTGTTTTGGCCCTGCTTTGACGTTGATACCAACAAACTGACATTCATACAGTTACTGTTGGAAATGGGTGTGAAAATGCCGGCCGTACCCCAGTAAAAAAGGGACAACACTCTTTGGTACATTTCTCAGCACAGGCCGTGGGTGTTAGAATCACTCATTTGGTCTTGGTTTTTAAACCTCTAGTACTGATGTGGCAGCAGTGTGCACTTTTCTGGGCCACTGTGGTGTCTTGAAGTCAGCCTGAAGGTAATCTCTCCCACCTCTCCCTTTCAGTGTGCTCATGAACTCGAGTAGTGACGGAAGAAACAGGTGAATTAATGTGAGGGCATTCTGTTTAGAAACATATTTAGGATTCTCTTTTACACCCATGAAAGGTTTCTTAATTTAGAGTTTCTGCTGAGGTCAGAAGCCCCATTTAAGTCTAAGGTGAAAAATATAATTCTATTTTGATGTCAAGCACAGTTTTTTTTAGTTTAATTAAAAAAAGACCTGCAAATAAACCTGTGACAACATGAAGTCATGTGATGACACTTTTGCATTCAGTTGCTATACACAGAGAGGAAACCAGAATATTCAGTAGTAGGGCTGCTCAGATATGGCAAAAAAAACAAAAAAACAAACAAACCCATAATTAGAAATTGGTTTTTTTTTTTTTAAATACAGTTAATCTTAGTTATTTGACACATTTACAGCTGTTAAACTTAAACATTTGTTAGGGGATTTCTCTGAACTTTAGATATAATTGAAAGGAAAGGAAAGGATGTGGTGGCGACACTTCCCTTGTTTTGAGTTAGCACCCTAAAAATGTGTGTTTATAGCCATAAATTCTACCTAGCAACGGCAGTGCCTATTCCTGGTGTTGTTGGTTATCTTTGGGTGCATATGTGGGCAACAAGAGGCCCACCCTGCTCTCCTGGCAGCCAGGGGGTGGGTGATGATGGGGGAATAAAGCCAACAATCAACCAACACTGGTTGTGTGGAAACAAGCAAAAAGCACCTGCAGCCAACAAGCTCCCATATCCAATATTTTTAACTGAGTCCCTTATGGTTCCTCTGTAATAAGATGTTAATTTTGGTACCCCAAGTAGGTTAAAATTTAATACAAAAGGGGAAACAGAAAACAGAAAGTTGGTAAACTGGACAATGTTAAGAGGATAAATAACAAGTGATACATTTTTGGATTCTTGGTTTTCAAGAAATTTCCACTTACAGTGGAAACTGTGACTTCATAGTTTCCACGTACCATGAAGGAAAGGATTTCATTAAAGCTCTTGGCGACTTCCTGCCTTCTCTCTAATGTCTGCTATATAAAATGCAGAGAGGGGGAAGTAATTATGCCCAATAAGACAGATAACCAGTAGAACTGCTGGGTCATAAGCCACATGCTCATACTTCTGTTTCACAGAGGTTAAAGTCAGCTTTTTGTAATTCAAAGGGCTTTATTATTCACCAGGACAGATCAGAGCCTTAGTCATGCTCACAAAGAGCTACACAGGATATGATGAAATGATGGTCACTTTGTTGCAAACACGTTAAGGCAATCACCATGACAACCACCTGTTAAGAAACCGTCTGTGGCAGGTTGAGCTGTGAAAATAGCCACCGGATGCATCTATTAGTCTTTGACACAGAGCAGGTGCACGCGCTCAGTATGTGTTACACTATTGCTGGTTAGTCCAATTATATATACCAGGTCACTTCATTAGTACCTTCAATTTTCTGCCTCAAACTTTCTTTGCATAGATTCAACAATCTATGATTTTGGTCTAAGGTGACAGATGAATCTCATCTCCCATCACATCCCAGCAGTGCTCTACTGTATTGAGATCCGGTGACCGTAAAGGCCATTTGAGTAAAGTGAACTCATTGTCATGTTCAAGACACCAGTTTGGGAGAATTTGAGGTTTGTGACATGGCATGTTATTCTGCTGGGAGCAGCCATCAGAAGATGGGTACACTGTGGTCATAAACGGATGGATATTTGGTCACCAAAAATCAGACAGGTTGTGTCAAATGGGCCCAAAGTATGTCAAGAAAATATCCCCCATACCGTTACACCACCAGCAGCAGTCTGAACTGTTGATGTAAGGCAGGATGGATCCATTCTTTCATTAAATTTACACCAAATTCTAACCCAAACGTTGCAGCAGAAATCAAGGTACCGTCCCTACACACTGCTCCCCGGGCGCCCAATGGCAGCCCACTGCTTCACTGAGTGAATGGGTTAAATTTCCCCACGGGGATCAATAAAGTATACATTATTATTATGTCCTTATCTGACAGGAAAAGTGACCACGAGTGATCTTTTTGTTGCCATCTAATCTTTTTTAAACAGTCTCACTATTCTATTCTGGTCCCTGGCATCAACAAGACATTTTTGCTAACTGCCGCTAACTGTGTAGTTCCTCTTTTTCAGACCATCCTTTGTAAACCCCAAAGACAGTAGTGTGGGGAAAACCCAGTCGATTAGCAGTTTACATCTCCTTTCTTCCCCCTTCTGATGCTAACTTTAAACTTCAGCAGGTCATCTTGAACATATCTTCATGCCTAATTAAATTATCTTAATGGTATGTGACTGGCTGATATTTGTATTAACGATCAGTTAATCAGGTGTACCTAATAAAATTGCTGTTGAGTGTATGTATTTGTGTTTCTGCAAGGACGTGCAAGATAATTGTAATAAAACAAAAAAACAATGTCAGGGACCACATATAGCTTTTCATATGACCTCCGTTATGTGGTTTCTATGTAGTTTATCACATTGCTTATTTGTCTTTGAAACTGTGTGATGTGTTCAGAGTGAGTAAACTGAAAGCTTGGCCTTAGCTTTTTTAAGGTCAAAAGTTAACCTTCAGTGCAGCAATTCCCAACGTCAAGAGTGCTACGACCCATTTAAAAACCAGAAAATGCCATGGGGGCCACCCAGTTTTAAATATTCACACTAATTAAAATACTAGAATGATGGATTTTCATCAAAGTTTTATTCAAGAAAAACAACACACTCTATTTTCAATAAATTGTTAATGCTATGCAATCATACGCAAAGTGTCCTACGTGTGACCTACCTGCAATGGGATGCAAACTCCAATATAAGAGCAGTAGATGTCGGTCAGAGTAATGAGTAAAATCACAAATTAATCACCTGCTATCAGCCGTTTTAAGTCACTTTTCATATAAATAAATAAATGTATCTAAATATGTAACTCTACATACTTGTGAGTAATTTCGTGCTGTCTGTGTTTATGGTGAATCCATTAACTGATTTCCCTTGTGATCCAGCCCTAAGCTGTTTTTGAGATCAAACTATAACACAGTGGGATGGCATGAACTTTGATGTTCACATTTAGTGCTGCTGTGTCTTTTTTACTGTAATGACACATTAGTGTTATTAATATTTGACACGAGTCAGAATGAAACCACCGAAACCACAGCAGGTGCCATCTCCAAAGTGATACTGTTTATATGATGTTATCTGTTGTTAAGATACTTTGGAATGAGTCAACGTTGGAAGTCGTGTACTGCAGGCTACGTTGGCTCATCTGGGCCGAGGTATTACTATATTTGACAGTTTTTCTTTTTTCGTGGGAGTTGGGTGTGAATGTGAAAAACTTTTTTTCAGTTTGCTGAAAACTTAATAAGTTGATGCCTGCTTCTAAATAAAAAATAATTGCTTTATAATCAGGCATGTTGTTAGTTCAGACAGACCGCAAACTAAACTTTTTCACATCCTTCTGCATGCAAACAGAAGTCCCAGCGCAGATCCCATACTTTTGACTACGGAGATATTGCTGCCTGACAGAAACACAGTCTTCTCTTTTCATTCATAAAGTCACTTAAAAAAGACAGTCTTATATGGTTTAAATAAAAGTACTGTGACATGAAAAAAACTCATCTCCACATCTGGTAAAAATCTACATTAATATATGTAACAAAAGTGAAACAAAAGGATAGTACAGTGAAAATAAGGCTGATGTTTTCAATACAGACCTAAAAAAAAAACCTCACATTTTAGCAATGTATATTCTTCAAACTCCATGAAAGTTTAAACCTTTGATTTAGTCAACATTAAATAATATTATTGCTTTGGTGCCGACATATAAAGTACCCACATATGTAAAAATTAGTTGAGATGAGGGAATTTCCAAACAGCCAGTTATAAAAAAATTTAAAAAGCTGCGTGCTGCTGTTGGTGCTCTCGGTAGCTTTGTACAGAAAATAACTTAAAATCTCCATGTTTTAAAAAACGAGGAAGGTAGTGGTCAGTTTATTTCCTGTGAAAGTTTCTAAGTGTTGCAAGGACAGTAAAGTGGACCTGTTATTAAATCCATTTGTACTTTTTTGAGAAAGTCTCAAAGCAGTGCTGAAAGCAGTGATGTGTCCACTAGCACAGTATAGCTGATGAATTATGATGGTACCTGCATTTTGGAATAACTAAAGATGGGATGTGGATGCAGATGATTTACATCCATTAGTAACTTTTCCCCTCTTTTCTAGTCTAGATGTGCTGTGGGATTTTATGACAACCACATCATCAGTGACAATCATTTAGTATTTCAATATATGTAGCTAAAGGCTACACAAAAAAAAGAAGAATTTAAAAAATGGATCTGTGCTTTGTGAACACTCATTTTCATTAAAACCCTGAATATTCTATAACTTTTGAATGGGTCCACAGATGATAGAAATAATTTATACATCAAAGGCCCAAAGTTACAGCAAAGAGGTTAAACAAAAGAAAGAACATTATGTCATTTGTAGCCAAAGCACAATCAGGTAAAAAAAGAGGTTTTCTTTGAAATTCTGTTTTGTCTTATTCACGAAAAGTTTGACTTGACAAAGTCACCTTGTCCATAACTGTGGCGCTTTACTGTTTAGTGAACAAGAAGGATACAACACCACTGACTCAGGCTAAAACTGAGTAAGATTACAGGTTTGAGTTGAACACATTTAATAAAAAGAATGATGCAAGTTCACAAGTTAAAAAGTATAAGTTACAGTCTAGTTGTTTTTAGATGTTTTTATACATATTATACATTAAACTATAAAAAAAAAAAAAAGCTTATTAATGTTTTATTAATTTTATTTATTTAAAGTTTGACAAGGTAGAAAGATTTGTTCCTGACTCAGAATGACGTAAAGCTAGCCACATAACATTGTATTTCTTTTCTTTGGCTCATCTAAAGTCTCTGCTTTAAAAATCTCCCCCATGCAAGAAATACAGATTTTACACGGTGAATTCAGAAATGATTAAAACATAACAATCAATGAGCATACTTAGCAGAAACTCAAAAGATTAGGAGGACCAATCTTAAAGTAAGTCAGTTATTTATAAAATGCAGTATTTCTACTGATGTACACTACACCGTCCTCCAGGAGTGGATTTCAGTGTAACATGGAAAACATGGTATCTGCTACCTTTTCAGATTATACAGATTCATCTGTCTGGCAGCTAAAAATAAAAAAGAGATTCTGAGTTGTTAAAAAAATAGATATTCATATAAAAATCTCAATATTAGTAGTTAGAGCCCCAAACCCTCCACATGATCTCTGTTAGAGCATTTTAGACTTCTTCTGAGATTATAAATACATGTTTGAAAAATAAATGTTTAATTTTGACACGTGCTTCTCTACATGGTTTAAGTTTTAAAGGGCTTAAGAGGCTATTTTAAATCTCTTCCGGCAGAAATGATCTTAAGCAGTGATTGAAGTGGCAGTAAATCTGAAACTCTGTACTGAAACCATGAAGATGAAAATCTTTGAAAGTAAGACGCACACAAAGGCCGTCCACACAGTATGGGCACAGCATCAGTCTGAGGTAACAACAAACTGCAGCAGTCATGGTGACGTCAGTGTTCAGTGGTCAGAGTTTATCACAGTTTTTCCGCCATCTAGTGGAGAAAAGAAAACCTTGAATCAACCAGCCGTCTTTACTGACTTTGCATACAGCACAACAAAGTGGACAAAGTGGGAAACTGCACTTCTGTCATTATGTAGGATATTCTTAAACACAGGTTTAATAAATCAATAAATCAAGATCAGGTAATATAAATTCAGAATGTTTGGTAAAATAATCTGCTTTGTGTTGTCTGCTGTGGACACTGGATTATACTGAGGAGGATGGATAAAAATTGCACAGACTGTTTAGATCCTGCCGTGCATGTATCTTCTGCTTCCCTGCACAACTACATATGATATGGCAGTTTAATCCAGTGTATTTTTTGTTTGTTTGTTTCTAAGATAGACAGACACAAACTACCAGACTATAGACTAATATAGATAATGTATATAATCAAGGCCCTGGGACTAAATCCACCCCTTTTTAAATTTGTCCAATCTATCAGTTTTGGCTCTGAAAAACTGCAAAGATAGGGATTTGAAGATGGATGATACAAATCAGTTAAATACAGGCATGTCTTAAAGACAAAAAAAGGTCTGAGTGACCTCTGAGTTCTTACTTCTTAATTCAAAACAAAACTGAGGTCGTTGCACTTGGCACTAAAAAGCTCAGAAGCTACTCTGCAGGGAGTTACCTGGGGGGGAAAAAAAATACAGAGGACTGCTTTATTTAATGCATGAAATATCTTTCAAATTAAAAGCTAGGTAATAAAAAGGAGTGCCTGGGTTTTCTAGACAAAATCTTAATTTTTAAAAAGACATTTGAAAATTATTTTGACCCAAAAAGGAATCATAGTATATGATTTTGATGCCAAATGTGTCATAATTTTTATCCATTTGGTACTTTAAAAAAAAAGTTGTTTTGGCTACCCACCTATCCCAGGGTGGCTGACATGATAAATGCTAACTTAATAAATCAGCATGGCCCTCTGGACTTAAACTTTAGGAAATGAGCATATCTTTAAAATTAAAAACACTGAAAATTGAGTTCAGGCAATCATTAGACTAACAACTGTAACTTTGTAACAGAGCATTCCAAAAGTTCCCTAAAATCATCCACTACCCCATTATGACAAATTGAAAAAAAGTGTGCTTTAAATTCTTGGAAATTTCAAGTAAACAAGATGACAAACTGTACAACAAGGGAAGAGATGTGAATACTCTCTATGAAACCCTCTGAATGACCTCTGAGGCTGAGCCCAGACATTCTTTAGAGGAAGCTCCTTCCTACTCCTTGTTTCACTCACAATCCAGAATCTTACTCTTTGAGTAACTATCTACAACTACTAAACCACTACTTACCCAAAATAAATTCCATATAAGTGGAAGTGGGAGTGTGGGAGTGTTTCTCTGTGGTTGTGTTAATTTCTTAGTACATCATTTCCTCAGAATAGCCTGTTTAATTTCTACATTTCCTCTTTTTGTGACAAACTACAGTATATAAGATCACACAAGCGTCAGTCTAACAAACTTGCTTACAGCTCTGATCCAGAGTCAGATTTGGTGGCTTTCAGCTTGTGAAGATGTGTCCGACTCTCTCCATCAGCCGCTGGATTTTTCTGCTCTGTCTGCCTGTCGTGATGCTCGTCCCTGTGCAGAAAGGTACAGCTCTTCTTTTAATGGGGTTTGCAGTGTTTTCTGTATAGAGAAAGAAAAACTATCTTTATTGTAGTTCAAACTTTAATCCAACCAGAAAGATTGTAGTTTAATATTTTGTTTTGACAGTTTTATTGTGAGTGCAAACATCCTCAACACAGCAATTCAATCTGTAAAGCGTAAATGTACTTTTAGAGGTTAAATCTCATGTTTTTCAGCCAGGTGAGATCCTCTTACGAGAAACCTGGCACCGGTTTGCTTAGTTGTAATAATTTTTTACTGGATAATGGAAACTAGGGGCCATGTAAAGGATGTAGAGCCCATTTTCCCTTTTCTTTTAAGAAAATCTCTTGAATGAAAGGAATCATTTAATGTCAAAATTAATAGAAAAATATCAACATCTTTCAGTAACATATAACACTTATGGATAATGGAAGTATGCCTAATATTTGATGAGTTCATTCCATTCTTACAATAACACTCATGTTATGTCATGCTGATTAAGCTCATTATTGTTCTCTTTTTGTGCAGCCCGTTCCTCACCTCAAAGTTTGGGTTTGTCGTGCTGCCACAAGGTCATCACCCAGGAAGTAAAGACAATCCAAAGTTGCTTTGAACAAAAACCACGCTATGGCTGCAGGCAACACGCCTTCCTGTGAGCAAGCCATGGTTTAAACACAACAAGAAATGTTCCATGTGTAATAATGAGTACATCATACATGTCAAACTGAGACACTGATGTAATGAAATGTTTCACTTGTTTGTGTTTCTGCTTTTAGGATCATCAACAAGCGGCATAAAAATAAAATATGGTGCATTGATCCAAATTCTAAGTGGCTCAAAGACAAAATAGAGAAGGTGAGTCAAACGTGACATCGCCCACAGTGACTCTTCTGCAAACAAGATTACTGGATCGTGTTCCACTAAATTAAACACCTGACTAATCTAAATTGCCAAACGTCCATCTTCCATCATAGTCAGCATGATATGTTAACTACAACGAATTTATCACTGGAAAATCCCCTCCCGTCTAGTTTAGTCACTGCGTCTTTCAGCTGCCTCAAATCTCTCGTCTTGCGGTCGAATGGACTCCAGCTCCATCAGCTTGAACTGTGCCTGGTGACAGCAGACCTTCTTTTCTGGAAATCCACTGTGAGCTACTGGTTTGAGCCACTCTAACCAGAACCTGCAGGAGAGCTGGTGTCACTACGCACACGAGGTTGGCAGCTGTCACCAACCGTATCCCAGGATGGTGGAGGTGGAGTTCTTCCATGGGATGAGGAACTAACTAACAAGGCAGCTGATTACCGCTGTTACCTCTTGTCACAAAATGTATACAACATTATTGGTTAATTTATTAGAAAGCACGAGCAGACCTCTTTCTGATCTGAGGGCAACGCTGGGCTAAAGAACTGATAAATCTAGAGATTTAGAAACTTTCCAGGGGCACGCAGCAAGAAAAACTCCAAGGAATCCCCTGATATGCCCAACACTTTTCATTCTTACTTCCATTTTCACTCCTAGCTACCACAGGAATCATTCCAAAATTTCTTCAGCCACGTGATGTTGCAGATCATAATCCAGTTACAGTTTGTTTTGATAATGAGAAAATAATATACTTATTTTGTTAGAGCAAATAGTGGCAATCTTCAGATTGTGGATTTTTAATATTAAAGCACATATTTTCAGTTTAAAGCTTTTATCACCCACTTGACTGTGGGTCAGTAAAAGCACTCCACTTATGTAAAAGGGTAAGTAGTGGCTTTTGTGCTGAGCAATCATCGGGTGTCATTAGCTGCAGCCATTTCATAATAAAGCTGCACACCCACACTTTCCAACACACAGCTTTTTTTCCCCAAAGAAAAACAAGTTATTTTTAGATTTGGCCACAACTGCAGTGGCTCATCCAGTGAAGTCAGTGTTTTAATTAGAGACATCGGATGAAAGGAAACCTCCTCTAAAAATTTAGGAGGGGGAAGGCCCTCATTAACCTCTGCTGGTGTGAAACTGATGGATGATAATGTCAGACTCCCACTGTGAAGTAATGTGGAAAGACAAAGCTATAGATCAACCTAACAGACAGAAATAATAAAATATTCTGTAAAATATTTCTAACTGTGAATATTTCTCTGTTTTCTTCTCCACAGGGAGAACTGAAATGTCCTCTGGTGATTAGTATATGAAGCAACAATGAGACCACAAAAACATCAGAGCAAAGAAGCTGATGACAACATTTTGTACTTATTTAATTGTAATTCCTTTTGCATATGTATTTATTTATTATGTAAGTTATTATTTTAGCCTTTAAGCAATCAACATTATTCCTAATTTGTTGTAGATGACATTAATAAAAGTTCTTCTTTGTGACAATGAATAAATATGGATCGTGTTTAAAGTAAAATCTAATGGAGTTTGGTGATTTTTTCACATGTATGATCTCGGGTTCTGGGCGGCAGTGCAGAGAAGTTTCTGTTCTGACTCAGTGTCACATTTCCTTCAAATTGTTAATATGTAAAATATAACAGGTAAAAATCAATTAATAACAGAGCTGAGACAAAAGCATTATTTTTATTAATCCTAACAAAGAATATTAAGGAAAAGCTGATAATTAAGGAAAACTTGCATGTAAGAGGAAACTAAGGAAAATTGTTGCCTTGGATCATGTATCATGATTTGCATGTGCAATTAATTGCTAATAAAAATTGCAGCACACCATGTGGCCAAACGTATGAGGACACTGAAACATGAAACCTGTATCTGTATACGGTGACCTGATGTCCCTCTTTAAGTGCGGCTGCACAACGTTTTAATTTTTTGTCCCCCTGTCCCACATTTTTAATGACTCTGCGAGACATGCACTTTCATAAGGTCTGGCTTTTAATCAGTGCAACTGAACGGAAAAGTTTCTTATACTTAAATGAAGTTTAGCCTGTCTAATTCTATACCCACAGAGACTGACAGGGAAAGTCATGAAAGTCACAAGCCTTGCAGATGTTGGTAAATATGATGGAAATGACCACAAAGAAAACGACGCAGCAATATACTCTGAGAACCTGAGGGAAAATATGATGTGAAGTGACATTATTTGTAAGTCATACTTGGCTAAAAATTGCTCAAATTGGCAGAAATGGCTAAAAAAGGTATGCTGATCTATGGATACGTCATTACTGAAACCCAAAGACTGTTACCAGGCAGAGCAGCTGAATAAAACACAGGAGTCTATAAAGCCTATTGCGTGAGATCATAAAAACAAAGTTTAGCTTCCTTTTCTTCTTGTTGTATTGACTTAGCAAGAGAATTTAACAAATTTCATTCAAATATAAGATATTTGACTAACTCCCTGCATTGTTAATGTGCTGTTGTCCCACACAAACACTGTGTTTGTCCTACATTTAGTTTATTCATCATAATCTGAAGGCTGAACATAGAAATCCAACATAGTCAAAATTACACCTTATGAAGGATTAATTTTACATGCCTTCATTAAATTGTACATAAAATAAGTAAATAAGCCAATAACTAAAAAGTCATCCAACTTTGAAGAGGTCAGATGGGAACCTACTGTCAGATTTATCCAGTTTGATGCTGAATGATGCAAGCATCATGATAGCAGAGGTTCCTGTGACTGAATGGTGAGGTAACATCCTGTCTTGCCAAAATGAGTCTAACACATAATGAAAATATGTGATTTTTACAGTGACATCACAGCAGAAGCTATATTTAGTTAGTTTTATTATTATTTGGTTAGTTTTAATCTGTGTTATACCGCAGACAAATACACCAACATGTGATGTCCATAACTCACATTAGAAATTAAATTTGTTTCTCCACTTGCTTATATGTTTTACATCACCACTACCGTTGCCGTGGCACTCATTGTTCCCCATGTAAAATCATTTCTTGTGGAAATTCAGACACCTTTGGTCTTGTGTGTATTCAAGCTGTGTCATGAGATGTTTCAGAGGTGAAACATGTAAAGCTTTACAAGCTCACATCTGCAATGACACTATTTATAACATGTGTATTAGTAAAACCACTGTCAGACGCACACCTCTGACTTCAGAGCTGACATGGTCTCTGAGGTCAATGAACTAGGTGATCAGTTATTTATAACTCCAGTGTTCCTGTCATTACTGCAGACGGTAAGCATAGAAATCACACACAAAGTGAATCATCAATACAAGGGAAAAAAAGAGTAACCTTTCTAAATTGATCATTTATTCTCAGTAACAACTTTTGACATGAGCCTGTGGAAGCCGTGAGAAGAAAATCAGCACTTTTTATTCCATTGATGCTTCTCTATGGCCAAAGTTTGCTTTGCTCTGTGTTTGTAGGAGATGCCTGGAGGACACTCTAGTTTTCCCTGTGGTGTAGAGAGTGAGAGAGGAAAGCAAAAGTGGGGAGAGAAGAGAATTTGCAGTTAGATATAGATAACCTGAAGTACCTGGTTCATTTATTCCAAGAAAACACTGTCATCTGCCTGCACTATTTCTTGGTCTGTTTTTATTACAGACCAAGAAATTTTTTATTATTATTATTTTTATTCTATCACAACTTGTTTTTAACAGTAAAAGAATCACTCCCCTATGTTGGAAAACGAGGTAACATTTCAGACGTGCGCAGCTTTTAATTGGGAACAACTTCTTGACAGTGCTTGATATCAGTAAGGGTATTGCAGTGGTGTAGTGGTTAGTCCTGTTGCTTTAAAGCAAGAAGGTCCTGGGCTCAAATCCAGGCCTGTGTCTTTCTGTGTGGAGTCTGCATGATCCTGGTACTCCAGCTTCCTCCCAATGGCATTTATGTGGTGCATATTTTTGGTGATTCTAAATTGCCAATAAGTATTGATATCAGTGTGAATAGTCTGTCTGCCTGTGACTTTTCCAGTGTGCACCCTGTCTCTCACCCTATGACAGCTCAAATAGGCTCCAGTCACAATATGATCCTGAACTGAAGAAGATGGATGGAGGGCACTGGAAAATGTTGTTAAATAATAAATCTGCTGTGTTATTATGGGTTTATGATCAATTTATCTCTTAAAACTAAATCTTAAAGCCTATTTTCTTTCTGAACAATAGTTAAATTCTCTTACTGAACCTGTTACTGAACGAAGCAGGCAGAATCAACACTCTACATCAGTTTTGTAATCAGAGATACGGTGATAATACAATGTGTTGGTCCTCACCGTTTCAGTAAGCTTCTTGAGCCATTTGGTATTTGGGCTGACACAAAGCCTCTTGCTTTCAGTCACAATCCTAGAAACAAGAAAGAGAGAAGTAAATCAAACAGACATTTTGGACACAACCACAGTGACAGTGTCACCCTTATCAAACCCGAAGTCCTGTTATTAAACCGCAGGCAGAGCATTTTCACCATCATATAAGTGTTTTGAAACAGGATGTGTTGAGCAATGAGTCAAAGTTACTGAAAGACCAAAGGGCTTCAGATACATACACAATAAA
>VUQG01045906.1:0-28080 GCA_015106755.1 Etia nguti
CTAGCCTATGTCTTACCTGATGCAGGTACAATGTTGCTGCTGCTCCTGCTGCTGATAGTGCTGGAGGGCAGGGCTGTGTTAAACTGAGACTGCAGACATTAAAGAGTCCACAGGAGAGATGGTAGCTGATTAAACAAGTGTTATGAGATAATAATAAAATACAAAGATCGGTGACAGCGCTTGGAACCGTAAGGCAACAGATTAAAGAAACTGTGGGAAATAAACTGAAACCAGAATATTAGTACGGCAAAAGAAAGAGGTGGTCATGGTAGGGTAAGAACAATAAAGTCTATTGTCAATTGTAGAACTCTAAAATCTCTCTTTTTCTCTTTCTTTCTTTCAAACATTAAAGTAACAATACAACAGTAAAAAAGATAAATCAACAGGAGGATAAATCAAACAGTGTGTTTTGGAAAAAGCAGGAAGAAGTAAGGTGCTTTCCATGTCCTCTCCCAAATCATAACAGTAATTTTCTGTTGGCCATGTCCAGAAAAATGTCAGTGACATCACTGTGGTCGACTGGAACATCCTTCTCAACTGCCAATAAAAGAAGCTCTGACAACCTCTCCTCTGAGCAAAGGGTGCAAACTTTGGTTTGAACCAGTTCTAGTTTTGAGAAAGAACGCTCCACAGTGGCTGTGGACACCGGGTGTGTGTGTCCGCCATATGTCTTCAGCAGCTCAGTTATGTTGGGGAAGATGACTGACAGAATGGATGTCACACTGATTGGTGGGGGGCATGAGTATGAAGCGTGAAAGACCTTAAGCTCTGTCTGCAATTTGTCTTCCCCTCAATGTTATCAAACTGGCAGAGTTTCTTCACAGCTTGGTGTGCCTCTGTTAGATTATTGATGTTTTCCAGTTCTCTCGGACCGTCAGGCGGTGAAAGGCATTAAAGATTTCCCATGTGGGATTACCTCCTCCTTCTCAGAAGCTCCTGTGTTGTTGTGTCCACAAAAACATAGAACACTTTAACGTGGTGGTTCTCTTGGGAGGCTGTGAAAGCACGGTCATCAGCAGTAGCTGTTGTTGCTACAAACTTAAACTTTGCTGGCACTTTCCTCCTCTGAGCTTGTCCAGGGACCTCAGATGGGGGCTCCAGACCCACTGATGCAGCCTTCTCTGTAGCCTGTTCTGCTGTGGGTCAGCCTCAAAACTCCATCAACAACCTTGGATCCTGCAGCCAGGTCAACGTCTTTCTGCTGCAATGCATCAGATGCAGTAGCAGTCACTTGGAAGATGGGACAGGTGATCTCCAAAAACAGGATGCATTCAAAATTGATGCTTTTGATAAGGAAGCATCACCTGCTGAAGAGTCTGGTATTGCCTCAAGAAACTGTATGACAGCTGGGAGGATCTTCCTCATTGTCTTGAGGGCAGTTTCTCTGCAGGCCCACCTGGTGTCTGACAGCTTCTGCAGCTCCAGTGGGCGCTGCTCGGGGTACAACATCTCCTGCATTTTAATAAATGCAGTGTTGTTTAGACGAGTTGGCCACAAAAGTGTAAAACTCTTCAATCAGGCTGAAAGATCTGACAAAACACATATTGAACTTTGCACTCTCTACCAACACCAGATTATGGCAGTGTGCCTGATGGTGCACATATAAGGCCTTTGGATTTGTTATTTTGCATCCTGGACTGAAATCCCGCTTATGTTTGCAGCCCCATCGTAACGTTGACCCCCGATGTTGTCAACCTTCAGGTTATATTCTTTCAGTAAAGCCCTTACTAGCTTTTCAAGGCCATCTCCAGTTGTTGACTCCACATTACACACCTGAAGGAAGCGCTCCTTGATTTCCATGCTGTGCGCATATCTGACAACAAAGGAAACCTACTCGGTGTGCCACACATCTGTGGTTTCATCCATTAGTATAGAAAAGATTTCACACTCTGCATTTCTGTTTGGATGACACGTCTTAGTGATGTGGCCAAAGCTTTGATTATGTCGTCCTGACTTCTGTTTGAGAGGAGCGAGACAAGAGGTCTTTTTCCAGGTCCCTGTCTCTCTTTTATGGCATCAAGGTGTAATTTAATTACACTGTCATACTTGCTGAACAACTCAACTAACTCTAAGAAATTTCCTCGATTTTGGCTTGACAAGGTCTCATCATCTCCCCTGAAAGGCATACCCTGTCTTGCTAGGTGAAGATTGATGGCTATCAAACAAGACAAAATTTCTCTGTTTCTCTCTCTCTCTTTGTCTTTTGCAGCTTGTGACACTTGGTCAGCTACTTCAAAAGCTGCCTCCAAGGTTTTTTTTTAAATGAGTTCCACCTCACCATACCACACACAGTGTTGGTCAAGTTACTTGAAAAAAGTAATTAGTAACTAATTACTGATTACTTCTCCACAAAAAGGAAACCCGTTACTTTACTGATTACTTATTTTCAAAAGTAATTAGTTACTTAGTTACTTTTTAAAAACATGATACACAACTGTAATAAAGCAATAGACCTTTCAATCCAATTCTATTCATATAAAATGTAATCAAATGAAAAAATCTCTTTTTAAAACTTGTTTTATGAGTTTTAATCTTATAACTTTATACACATTTCATCTAGCAAAAATTAAATTATATGCAACAGTCTTTGACTTGAAGAAATTTGTTTAACATTTAAACCTATTTTCTACATATTCCAGCATATAAAATAAAATAGTTTTTGTGTTTACACTCACTCTTTCAAATAGATGCAAGTAAAACAGCAGAAAATAAATAAAATCAAAGACTCAGCGGCACTAAGTCCTGTTGCTCTTATATCTATTTTCACCTGTTTAGCAGGAGTGGGGCGGGTGGAGGTTTGCCCTGGTGCAGGTGTGCCACAGCGGTCATGTCAGTGGAAGGATCCGGGAGTTTCTCTGTGAATTTCACATTCCCGTGGCAGCGTACTCGGTGCTTGCTCAGACGTTTAGGGGGGTTTTTCCGCTGTAAAAAGAATTTTTCTTCTCACGCAGAGTGTACAGCGGACGCTAATGTTCATCTCTGACCACACATGTGAGACTCTGAGGCACTGTGCTCTTTAATCTTTCCTAAAGCCCTTCTCCACCAATTTAACCCTTCCGTTTTCCAGGTTTTGTGACTTGTGTACTTTTCATCATTTAAGAAAAGACGGCAGCTGAAACAAAACATAGGATCAGCACTTGGAGAATACTCTAGCCATGGATTATTCTCATACCACTTCTTTTGAAATGATCGTCCCTCTTCATTCTTTGGATATGATGACAGTACTGGTTGGCAGGGTCCAATATTATCACACATTTCAATAAAGGCCTCATCATACTGTAAGTGGAATTGCATGACATGGGCAGGATCAGTTGGGTGTGCAAGCCCAAGTAGGTTTGAGAATGTCCTCTCTATGGCTTCGCTGGCTTCACTCTCCTCTTCTCTGGGCTCTGTCTCACACTCTGACTCTCTCACTCCAGTCTCTTTCTCCTGGCTTGCCCTTTCCTCTACATTCTCTCTAGGCTCTACCTGTGACTCAGTCTTGGCCTTGCTTCCTCCTTCCATCTCCTCATCTGAGCTCTTCCCCCTTACTTGCTGTTTATCTGAGAACAAGGCACAATTTGCTATTGCATTAATCTATTATTTAATTATCCAAACTTAACAACTTTTGCACCTAGTCCATGATAAAGTAATGATAGAAAAATGTTATAGAACCAAAACATTGCAATTGTGTTTATTATTGTTTTTATACTTAAATACCTCTGCAATGCAACAACTGGTGCATGTGTTATTGTTACCTGTACTTTTTTAAATCCAGCTGCTGAGGGATCCACTGGCTTTAGCAGCCTCACACAGCTCCTTTTGTAGCTGTTTCTTCCTCCTCTCCTTACGAGGCATGTCTGGACAATGTTATATCATGAGTAATAATTTTTAAAAATCTACACACATACACACACACACACACACACACACACGTAAAGTGACATTTTATACCTTCTCCAGAATACTGTATATACTATGGCCACAAGTGTGCATCTTGGTGCTGATCCAGAATCCTTCCCTTATTATTTATTCCTAGTGCTATAGGAATAAAGTAATATGAATAAATAAAATAAAGTCATAAATATAAAATAATGTATTTATGATGATTCAGTTTGTTTGACTATCCACTCTGTGCAGGCAGAAAGCTTATTAAATGTTTAAACTGTAGAGATAAAATAATTTTGCTGCTGTAAAATCAGCATTTTATCATATTTGAAATATAAATCTAATATAATCTGTTTCTTAATATATTTTCTTTAAAGTACAGTGTTTGTTTTTTTGAATATCATAATTATAATAATCCATAATTATGTTGATATGCACATTACATTGTTTTTAGTGAAATAAAAGCCCCCCAGAAAGGCAGGAAAAGCCCTGTAACTTACTTTAAAACTAAATATTTTCCCTAAAACTGTGGACAGAGCTACAGACACCCTTGAGACACCCTTACCCAGTCAGCTAGTGGCTAATGACGACCACTACTTGTGGAGTTAATAAAAGGACAGATAATGTTTGTCACACTGTTGCACACACAGCACGCTCATTAGTTTCAATTCGTCAGTTGTTATAGAGTATAGTGTACACTGTACACCAGGGGTGGGCAACTCCAGGCCTCGAGGGCCGGTGTCCTGCAGGTTTTAGATGTGTCCTTGATCCAACACAGCTGATTTAAATGGCTAAATGACCTCCTCAACATGTCTTGAAGTTCTCCAGAAACCTGGTAATGAACTAATCATTTGATTCAGGTGTGTTGGCCCAGGGTGATATCTAAAACCTGCAGTACACCGGCCCTCGAGGCCTGGAGTTTCCCACCCCTGCTGTACACCCTACTTACTTGTTTTTGTTGCAGTCTGCGCCTCCCAATTAATTTGCCTGCTTCTCCTCCAGCTCCGCATGGCCCAGCCTGCAGAAAATGCACGTGCTCTTTGCGAGCTCGTTCCCGGCTCGTAACCAGCGCGCTCTGCCCTCAAGGGCGAGCATTGGTTAATGGTAGTCATGTGACTGATGCAAGCAAGATCCTTTTATTTAGCAAAATTGAGATTAATAGTTACATTTTATTGTTGAGGGGCACAGGCAGGACTCCACACACACACACATTAAAAAAAATGAAATGGAAAAAAATTTATTATTTTTTAAACCCTGAAGAAAAGGGCATTTGAGGCATCCTGGAGGAAACGAGCAGGTTGCTCTGCACATGCCTGATGGTATGCTACAGTTGATGCTGATATGTCTCATATTCTTTTTGGGGGGGCGTATACACTTGTATATTTTTATACAAATACAGGGTTATTTTTCATAAAAGATGGATGGTGCTGATGGATGTATAAACATCCAGTCTAAGTTTCCCGTGTACACCTAATGAAACATAATCATGCCAATGTTTTAAATAATTTTTTTATTTTATTGAATTCAATTTGATAAACGTGGAACGGGACAGAGATTCAACATTTTATGCAATAAATGAAACCCCTAACCTCTCTGAATTTATCTTTCTGTGAGCAGGTGCATCTAAATCAAATGCAGTCATTTCAGAAATGTCACCAGTTAGTGTATCACAGCTAAACTCAATCTTCACTTCCACTTCACTTATGAGAGCTCTGATATTTTCTGCCACAATACAGAGACAAGTATCACAGTGCAATCGCTCCCTCTGTTGTGCTCTCACTACTTATGTCTGACTGACCTCGGGATTGACATAATGTCATGTTCTGCACACAAAATCAAGTATTTAGTTGACACTTAAAAAGCGACTTGTCCTACATTCAAAACTACGAGCGTGAAAGGTATAAACACAATGAGCTTTTCTCTCTCGGAGTTGCCAGACATACTTCTTTAAACCAAAAATGAAATTCTATCATTCAGGTAACTACTTGAATGCTGAAAAGAAAGATGGCAGACAATCAGAACACGTGCTGCAAATTATCCCAAAACTTACTGCTAAGACGAAAAAACCCCCCTGTGCAGTCAGAGGAAAAGAAGACAGACCAGGTGAATCAAACAAGGACAGAGGACCAACACGGCATAATCTCTAAAAGGTATGAGTCAAACCATCAAATGAAATTTAGCGTACTAATGTATTTTAGCATTCGCATACGTTCTTATTACCAGTTCTTTGAAGAAAAAAAAAAACATAAGTGAGACCTCAATCCACTGCGGTCAAAGTAGCACCTTTTTTAAAAATCTATTTATGTGTTATAGTTTTTTCTGTGCCTCAGTGTCAAACACTGTTTTATCAGAAGTTGCTGGTGTCACACAGCCAAGTGTGACGTGTCCTTTGTCAGACTGGGCACAGCAATAATGCACAACAATAGCTAAAGGTTCTATTCTAAAGAGCAAAAAAACAAAAAATGATTGAAATGATTAATGATTAAAGAGTTTGTAGTGCAATACTGCACATTTCTCATCCAGGAGACAGCAGTTTGAGGACCATTTGGGAGCTTGGTGCTTTGTGTGCCTTTCACTTGCTAAATAATTTCATTTTTATCCTTTTTTTTTTTTGCTTTTGCTTTCATGCACTGTCTGCTGAGGTAGTAAAATGACACATCTCACCATCGGCCATCCCAGCACCAAGTCATGTGAGAATGGAGAGAGACTGTGCATGTATTTTCCCTCTGTGACCTTTCCCCTGTTTACCTCAGCAATTTGAACTGAGGATACCTACCAGATTATTTAGATCATAAATGTGTTAACAACCCCATTCACACAAGACATAGAAAATAGTCAGCTGTCCCAATGGAAATCTCTGGTTGCTAGGGAAAATGTGTATTGCCCGATCGCTGATAAGGGGTTCCTGGAGGTTCCTGGCAATCGCAGGAAATCAGTCACAGTAACCTCCTTGTGGTTGCTTTGGGTGCTAGCAGATTGCCACAGTGGCAGGATAAGGTGTATTTGTATATTTGTAGATACTGCTTGAGTAGGTATGGAAGACAAGGACATGTCTGATAACACAATTACTAACCAACTACTTAAAGAACAATGGAGACTGTTCACCTTCAAAATAAAAGTTGTGGCTTACCACTGCAACTAGCACTTATAAAACTTTTACTTTGAAGGCAAACAGCCTGCTTTCAGGTTGAGTCACACTTTTTTAGGTTGAGTAGTGAGCAAGTGTTTGCAGACAAATCAGCATCTTCCATGCAAACTATAGGCACCTGTGGTAATTTGGTAGTGACCAGAGCAATCACAGGGAGGTCTTTGGTGCAGTACCCGCTTTCAAAACCATATCATCAATTGACAGTCAGCAACCAACCATTAAGAAAATACATATTTTTCCCTAGCAACCTGAGGTTGCTACAGCCTGTATGTGTGAGGCCTTTCATTTACTTTAACTCCAACAGTGTGGGATCAGCTTTCTGTCAGCTGTCAATACACTTGTTTAACTGGGTTTTTACCTAAGCTTTGTATATTATACTGTTCATATATTTAATTTTTGCCAATTCATCCACTGTGTACCACGCCTCTCGCCCTATGGTAGCTGGGTCATCTATTAATTGGAGGGTTGGTGGTTCAAGCCCTGGCTCCTGCATACCTAAGTATCCTTAGGCAAATACTGGGTCGTGTGAATGATAGAAAGCCCTCCAGCATAGAAAAAAAGTTTTTGTGAATGAGTGATGTTGTGTAAAGAGCTTTGAGTGCTCAACCACTATGTAAGAACCGGTCCATTTACAATATGCATTTTATTGTCCTTAACTTGTGTTTTAAACGATAAATACTATATTTGTTATCATTGCTACTACATATGTTAACATGTCTATCAATTACTGTGAGTTTGGATAGAAAGTTTGCAACCCATGAAAGAGAGAAAGCAAAAAAGCCTCATTTCAAATAATGCTGGAAGAGCACAAAAGTGAAGGTATGTAGCTGCTGAAATGCAGACAAATGAGTGAAAATGATGGAGTTGTTACTCTGCCACCAGCAAAAGAAACTAAAGGAGTAAACAAGCATGCATATCTGAGGTGAAG
Source organism: Etia nguti (assembly GCA_015106755.1). NCBI lineage: Eukaryota > Metazoa > Chordata > Actinopteri > Cichliformes > Cichlidae > Etia > Etia nguti. The sequence goes on from VUQG01045906.1 coordinate 7,944, forward strand.
CTCATTTTGGAAGCAGAAAATTTGGCAATCGTGATTTTAAGTGCGCTATTATCAATATGTCATCTATGTCTATGAAAACCATGATTATAATGCAAATTAATTAACACAACAAGGTTACAATGCTCAGCTTAAAAGCAGGAACAAATGTACGCAAATAAGAAAAAAAACATATAAACTAATGAAGTGCTGTCATTGTCTACATCAGTCATTATGGCCGGCTGTTTTGTGGGAGATACATAATTTTCTTATTTGTTGTTGAATCAGAGACGAGTTTAATAAAATATGACCTCCGTGATCGAAGAGCAATTACGGAATTTGTAAAGAAACGTAATCAAAAAAATCTGGAAAACCCTATTGAAAGTTGGACATCTTCTTTTAATTGGAACAGCAACGAGAATAAAAAAGAAAAAAAAAAGTTAATTAGTTTTTTTCTGCCATTGGTGACCCCTTACAAGACTGCAACAATTTTCATAAAAGGCACAGCTCTGTCTGTTTAGGACCAAACCAAGGTCAGCACCTTTCTATTTATCTATTACTGCAATTTTGAAGGGATATTCACTAGTTACTATTATGAGATGAAGTGAACTTGAAGTTTCCTTGAATACTGCCATTGGTAAAGGCAGAGAGCTTTGACAGTGCGTTTATGGGTGCTAGGGATGGAAAAAGAAGATGTTATCACACACTCTTGGAGACACACAGTTCTGATAATATGCAGCCGCGCACTCTGAAATACTGCTTTAGTGGCAAGCTTATGTTTTTCTATTTCTTTTTCTCTTTTTTTTCTTTCAATTTGCATATGGGGTCATTAATTTTCTCAAAGCTGTGGACTTAATGAGTGGATGGCTGAGAAGCTGAACGGGATGCAAATAATAACATTTGATAATGCAGAGCGACAAAAGAGGGGGAGAGGCTTCCCATTCACTGAGATGGGATTTGAGGTAAATATGCACAGTAATTATATATCAGTGCACTTTAATTACGAGGCAACACGGGGAGCGAGAAAGAGGGAAAGAAAGACAGACAGAAGCGCGCTGAATTAGATGTAACATCATATAAATCCAACATCTGAAATAAAGACACAATGAGGGAGAAGGAGACTAAGAGCGGGCTAAGTGAGGAATTAGTAGAAAAAACAGTAAAAAAAACCCCCAAAAAAACGGCAGTGATTAGATAGATGTGGATGTGTTATTTGCAAACACGCAGTTACTCGTATGTGCACAGCTTCCAAGTGTTCCAGCTCTTTGCTTCAGCCATCGACTTGATAACAAAGTTATCCCTTTGGTAAATGGCACTTATTAGAGATGAGAATCTTGAGTAAAAGACAAATCAATAAACTCAAGGAAGGGCCACACACACATAAAAGTGTGTGTGTGTGGTTGAGAGAGAGAGTGTTAGGGAAGTCCCTGTGCCATTTTTACCACAGCATATACTTGCTTTACACACTTGATGTTTTCAAAGATGCTAAAAATGATCTATTTACCTTTTCTGTGACACTAAACTGGATTGGATTTAGCTCGACAGCTGGCATCCAGTTTCTATCACATCCGAGTCTTTGTTAATGGATCTTTATACTGTACTGGCATTAAATTGAACCAGTAGCTTTAAATGGAAGAGGCGGGAAGTTCAGGGTTTCTGCCATCAGTCTTTTGTGTGCTCACCGCAGGCGGCTGACATTTCATTTCTTAGCAAGGCAGCTACATTTGACCTACAGTAAAAATGATTCTAGTGAGGTACATACAGCTTACTAAACCCATTTTATCTACATTCACTGGCCACTTTTTTAGCTATACCTTCTTCTTACTGGGTTGGACCTCCTTTTGCCTTCATGGCATAGATTCAACAAGGCGATGAAAACATTCCTCTGAGATTTTGATCTGTATTGACATGATAGCGTCACACAGGTGCTGCATATCTGAGGGGAATCCTCTGTTCCTGCTCTATTGGACTGAGATGTAAACTCACTGTCATGTTCAAGAAACCAGTTTGAGATGATCTAAGCTTTGTGACATGGTGTGCTATCCTGCTGGGAGCAGCACTGTGGTCATAAAGGGATGGACATCCAGTTTTGATGAGCCGCCGTAAGCTGTGGACTCAGTTTCTTGTTCTTTGCTGACAGGACACATAGACACCCAGTGTGGTCTTCTGCTGCTGTGGAACATCTGTTTCAAAGTTTAATATGTTGTGCATTTAGAGATGCCCTTCTGCATACCTTGGTTGTAATGAGTGTTCATCAGCTCAAAGCAATTTGGCTATTCACCTCTGATATCAACAACACATTTTCTCTCACAGAACTGCCGCTCACTGGATATTTTCACATTTTCAGAGCATTCTCTGTAAACCTCAGAGATGGTTGTGTGGAACAATCCAAGTAGATCAGCAGTTTCTGAAAGGTACGACACAAGTGGACCAAGGTGGCAGATCACTCAGACAAACACGATAATAGGGAAACAGGTTTATTTACAGTGAAAGAACAAGTTATACAGAATGCAGCGCACTGGCGGGGAACTCAACGTATCTGGATGGGAAAGAAAGAACAGAGTTAACGAGGGGAAGGAACAGGACAGAGACGAAACTGCAATGTACACGAGGAGTAGTTAGAGAGCTAACTTCTCACACGTTTACTGGGGTCTTAGGCGAGGTAGGTGAGGCGGGAGGCCCCGGCGGAGACAGGCAGGGTTCGGTGATAGTGCTGGTGAGCGGCAGCCAGCCTGGCTCCGGAGTCCAGAATGGAGGCATCAGGGTGAGTCGAGCACCTTGATAAACGGAGTCAAACATAAAAGACAGCAAACTTGTCACCACTGAGGCTGACACAATAATCCGACACCCGAAGGCCACGCAGCTCGTCAAATAGCTCGTGATGCTCCACAGGTGTGTCTGGGGAACCCTGAGGATCACAGCCACGCCTGCCAGCTTTGAAAAAGGAAACAACAAAAAACACAAACGCACACGCTATCCCAGCTCCTAACACATTCAGTCTCTTTACTTTCCCATTTTGATGCTCAGTTTGAACATCAGGGTCGTCTTGACCAAATGTACGATGTCAATGCCTAAATTAATTGGGTTGCTTCTATGTGATTGGCTGATTAGGTATTTGTGTTAACGAGCAATTAAGGTTTACAGTGTATACACTGCTTATAAAAGACAGCCTTAATGGTGTTGTTTAATAAAGCCTCAAGCCTCTAAGTTCAACATTTTAGCTATCGCCATTTTGTTTTTGCAGCCAAACAAAGTACTCCATATTTGGACGCTAGCATGCTTGGCTAACATGCAGCGGCCATGAACTGTGTGGTCACTTGCTAATTACAGCCAAGCAACATTTAAAGAAAGTACCTGAATTTACCTGACCAAAGCTGGATGACAGTTGGGCTGAGAGTACAATAAACCACACAGCAAGTCATTATTTGTTAGATAATTTTATTAAAGAGGTTCTAAAAGGTACCAACACCACAAGCACATCAGAAAGGTTGAGGTGAAACATCTACTCAAACTGGCACCACAGTGCCTAAGTGGTTAGCATCGTTGTGTCCCCTCTGTGTGAAATATGGATGCTCTCCCGCTGCTTACACAGGTTTTTTCCAGGAGCTCCAGGTTCTGTAACCACTATAAACTACAACAAAAGTAATTCATGCAGCACCTTTAAAACCTTACAAAGTGCTTTGACAACACATTTGACTAATGCTGCTTAGATTTCTTAATCTCAAGTTTCAATTCCTTGTTAAATAAAGGTTAAAACAAAAAGTAATTGAGGGAAAGCCACCTGGTTTCAAGTTTGGCATTTTACCATGGAAGGCTACGAGGATGAACTCTGTTTCAGAGCCAGCCTCAAACGACCACTGGATATCCTGCACTAGCAGTTCAGCTTCTCAGCACTGGAAGATGCAGCTTGATTTTAATTTAAGCAAACAGAGAGAGCTGATACTGGATGATACTTTTATTTTTAATTTTTTTAAAGAAAGAAATGAGAGAGACATAAACCAGTGCCAGGATATCTCATATACAACAAAATATAGTGTATGCTGCATACCAACACAAAGTGGCATTAGCAAAATAATTCAGCAGAATATGCACCTAATTACAGTTAAAGGACAGATGCGTGATTTGCCAGTAGTGAGCTAGTCTCCCCTCATGTCTTGAGCACCCACCCCCTTATTTTCAGGGAAAGGGTGGAAAAGCAGAGGAGGAGAAAGAAACCATAGAAATTCAAAAAGAACTTTGCTCATCATGTGACCTACATCCTCTTTAAAATACAATGACACTTCACACAGATTTATTCACTGAAGAAAATTTTGGGATGGACGGACAGACTGACAAAGAGTGAGAGAGCTCTTCAGAATGGGAATGAGGAGTATGAGGAGTGGGTGTGGAGTGGACAGATGTGCTCTAATGTGTTTTGGCCCGTTTTCTGCATGGACAAAAGCATAAGTACACACTCTCTCTCACACACATGCACACAGACACAAGTCAGTCAGCCAGTATGTCTGTCTCTGTTTCTTTATGTGACACTGTGGTGGAGGACAGAAAAAAGTCTTTTTTCTTTGCACACTTTCTTTCTCTTTACTCTACAAAAGTGTATCTTTGCCATTCATTGCATGCAGTCACAATCATGTACGTAGATTCAGTAGCATATGCACACACACACACACACACACACACACACACACACACACACACACACACAATCCCTGTTTACATGGAAAGAAACCTAATGTGTCATCCAGCCACCTAGTGCATCCTTTGCTGCTGATTTTAGCCAATCACACAATTAGAGAGCTGATGACCCATCTGTCCACATGATTGGCTGATGGATGTGCCTAAGTGTGTGTGTGTGTGTGTATGTGTATGTGTATATGTGTGTGTGCATCTCAGTGTGAAAGGCTCTGACGAGCCCCCAAGCACATCTAGCCAGTGACAATTTTCTTTTGTTACCCTGCAACTACCAACATTTGCAGAGAGAGACACAGAGCTAATGCGAGCCCGTGAACAACTTAATAGCACTTGAACCAGTTTGCCAACTTGGAGAAATGATTTCATTCAATTAGATAATTCTCCCCCTCTTCCTCTACCGCTCGTTCTCTTGTTCTCTGGAATGAGTCATTTGTGATATAATAGCCACATAATGGCTTGAAAGCAGGTTCGGCAGGAAAAAGACAGATGTAGGGTGAATAAAATGTGAAATGGCGAGGTAAAAGAGGCTCAGGAGTTGGCACAGACAAGCTGTATATACCACCATCGAGAAAGGAATTTCTATATAAGTATATAGAAACCACACACACACGTATATAAATACTGTATACACACACCTTTGGCTCCATTTGCTGTCCATTAACAGTGTGTGGTGCCGAGCGATAGCATCTTCTCCGATGCTATCTTTTATCGAAGTACACGCGTCCTTCAGGCGTCCATCGTGCTATCGCTCCTCTCATCTCTCCTCTATCTATCTTGCCATCCCTCTCCCGTGCTTCCTCACCTTGCTTTCTGCTTGTCATCTATTTGTTTCTTCTCGCTCCACTTTAACTTATTTTTCACTTTTGATGGCCTTTTCTTTAGCGCTTCCCTTCTCTGTGACGCTTTGCTTTTAATGTTCCAACCAACAGTCTGTACTTATATTACACAGTTAAGTCTTTAATTTGAAAGAAACCTAAGTCAGTCCTTCTAGAAGCAACTCTTGCCAAAGGGATAGTTTGGCTTAACAAGACCAGATCCCAATCCAACTTAATGGGAAAAGAACAATAGCTGAAAATGTATAAACTATCAGAGTGACCATCGGGTTCTTGGTCACCACACTGACTAAAGCCCTTCTACCCCATCCATTTATGGATGATGGAGATGCTCAATGCATCTCCATCTCAATGCTCAATACTGCAGAAATGTTTCTGTACCCAGATCTGTGTCTCGATACAATCCTGTCTCTGAGGTGTACAGACAATTCCCTGGACTCCCTGGATTGGTTTTTCCTTAACTGTAAGACTTTATATAGACAGGTGCGTGTCTTTCCACAGGTGCCACAGGTAGACTTCGATAAAGTTGTAGAAACAGATGAACAGACAGATGACCAGTGGAAACAGGAAGTACCTGAGTTCAATTTTAAAGTGAAAAATAAATTGAATCTTAGGTGGAATAAAACCTTAACATGACAAAATGTGGAACGAGTGAAGCACTGTGAGTACTTCCTTTGTAAGGCTGTAATACCTGTTAACACTGAATGCAACATTTTTGTTAAACCCTGTACAGAGTCAAAGTACAAAAGTTGTTTCCCTGTCCACAAATGTATAGACCTGTGTACAGTGGTTAAACATGGAAAATATCAGCAGCAGATATGTGTGCATATTTAATCTATATTGTTTTTGACTGACCTGTTTTTTTGTCACTTTCTTGCGTTTCTCCTTTTTCCCTCCATGTTTCATTTTTTTCAATGAGTGACTAGACGAAATACTACAGGTAGTTGTAACAAAACAGGCAGACACAGGCCAATATGTAATGTACGCTTGGAGAGATGCTGCACGTCTATGCAGTGCAGAGACAGTGAGGCAGTCGCATTTGCTGCATGTTTTCTGAGAGGTTCGTGAATGCCATCCTGATGTAACCAAATGATTGCCTCGAAGGTCCCGGTGTTTTCTTATTCTCCTCATTTTCTTTTCTCGTCATTTTGTATTTATAAAAGAACCTTGATCCACAGCTGAACTGGTTATTCTTCAGTTCTTAAATTTTCTTGTTATAGTGTTACCGATAAACCTCAGAGTGAAAGGAGAAATAGTGCTTTATTTAAATCCATACTGTCAAACAGAAACACTCATCCTGTGCATAAAGAGATCTTTTTTTCTTCTTCTACAACTACATTATGGTGCTAGCTGTGACAACAGAATTGCATTTAATTGTTTCTGTTTGAACTTTGCTCCTCGAAGAATCGTAGATTTGTGAAACACGCAGCCAAACTCGTGCACTGCCTTGTCCCTCGACTGACTTTAACCAGTGTTCACGCGCGACACACAAGCACGGCTGCACGTGCACACTGAATTCTATTTCTAATCAATTTCTGCATTGTTCTTCAAGTGGTCTCTTCAGGTAAAAGGCTGAATTGGACAATCGCTTCCATCAAGGATTTCTGCCGAGTACTGTACTACGCAGAGAGGAGAGGGAGGAGGAGGAGGAGAAGGAGGAGGGGATGGTTGTGGTGGAAGACAACTTCTTTTTCTGCCTCTCCTGAATCCCAGTTTTTCCTCCCTGTCTTTCTCACCTTTGCTCACACACACACACACATACATAAATGCACACATATACCGCTCCTCCAGGAGGCAATCAAGCTCTTGTGAAGGGCTTTGAGTAGTTCATGCGAACGTCGCGCTCTGAGTGGTTACTTGAGTCATCAGGTCTGTCTTAGCAGCCACCCCCATCTTGCCCCCAATCATCCTCCATTACCTGATTATGCGTGTAGAGACTTGTGAGGGCGCTCCTTTGTACCACGCGTGTTTCTGTGTTATCTTCCAAACAACAATCTTTAGATCCGCTCTTCCTGCGTTTCTTACTTGTGTCCATGTTTTTCGCGCGTGTCCACATGAATAATGCATGTTTGCATGTGAATATCACAGACGCAAATGTGTGTGTGTGTTTGCGTGTGTGTGTGTTAGAAGAGCATCCTCAGAAAACAGGCGGGGGCCACGGGGGTGACAGAGGAAATGAGGGGCAGAGAGAGAAAGAGGGAGAGATTAAGGAGGTGACGGGTGAGATGGTCGATGGGAGGGAAGGAGCGGGCTGGGGAGGGGAGGGAGAGCCAGGAGGAGACCAGGGGTGAAGAAGGGGCGTGAAAGGAGGGAGGGAGAGAGCGAGGAGGAGAGAGCTCTTGAGGGGAAGAGGGTTGTAATTACTTGGGCTCCTTCTCTGTCTGTCTCTTTGTACTTTGGATGAGTTCTGTGAGTTCTGAGTCGAAATGTGTCACAATTCCCCAGTGAAGAAGAAAAACGATGGCTTTCTGGTGATTATCGCTGTAAGACAATTTCATGAATCCAAAAGATTTTTATCAAATGAAGAAAAAATACATCATCGAGTTCAACGAGAAGCCACAGTGTGCTTGGAGAATAGAAACGTTACGCATCTTAGACAGGTGCTGTCCAGTGCCACTAATGTGTCCAAGGGGCAATATCAAAGAATCAAGACAGATTCAGAAGAGGTTTGAAATACAGTCTCGCCACATTTGCATTCCCTGTGAAATGCATATGTGATATTACATCAACGGGGTCCGTGGAGCTCACCTGCACAGGTTCTGACCCTTCTGATAATGGCTCTTAAAGTGGCACTGAAATTACACCAAAGTCATCCTCCGTTCTTCCCGCATCATTAAAGTGATGTCAGGAGAACGGTGGCACCTGTAATTTCAGGACACGCAATCATCAAAATGTGCAGCGAGCTGTCGCAGCATTTATCTGATCCCTGATCAGTTTGACCTCTGGATAATCGGTGTGGATCAAAGAGCATCGATCTGTATGGGTGATGGAGTGGTCTAAGTGTACCTGTGTTTGTGCTGGATGAGCTCAACTTTTACTGTTGTAAGTGAACTGAAGTTATTAGTTAAAGAGCCTTGGTGAAAACGAATGATTGCATCTGGAGATTTCAAGTGTGTGAAGCTTTTGCTGTTTGGCTTATCTGGGAAAAGTCAGTGATGCCGGGTTTTCATGAGCCAAGAAAACAGAAAACGCTTATCCTATTTGGGGTTTGGGGGGACGGGACTGGGGCCTGTCCTAGTGCAGGGTACACCGTGGACAGGTCGCCAGTCTGCTGCGGGGCTAACAGAGAGAGAAAACCATTCACACTCGCATTCACTCCTTTGGGTAATTTAGAATCACCAGTTAACCTAACCACACTAACTGCATGTCTTTGGACTGTGGGTGAAAGCCAGAGTACCTGAGAAAACCCACGCAAATAGAAGGAGAACATGCAAACTCTACACATAAAGACTTCCAACACGTGGTGGATCAAACCCATTTTGGACCAGGGATCAAAATCGTATCGGCAAAGACTCCAATCCAGCCCACCGGACATCCTGTTTTTTAACAATGGGTCCATATTGATTACACATTTTATTTTCTGTGAATAAACAAAAACTTTTTATTTTATAATAACAGGTCATCCTGGGAAATAAGCTACCAGACCTCTTCTGTAACTGTACACATTTATTTCATGGTGACAGATTTTTTCTTTTTCTTTTACTAGAGCAGGATTTCTCTGAGATATCCTGCATTTACACTGCACTTTTTTTCTAATACTAGTATATCTCAAGTGTGTAGTATAACTTCTTTACACTGACAGAAAGAAGACATTTCACTGGTCCGGTGCTAACAGTGCAGACCACCACACCACTGTGCTGCCCTAAACAGAAACATTTGTCTTTAATTAAAGTTTAGCCTGGTTTATGTCAGCATTTATTCAGTTTTATAATATATTATAGATGTAACTAATAGTTTAAACCAAACAAAAAACATTACAAAATGCGACCACTACCCCCAGCTCCCCTCTGCCCCTTTCGAGCAAATACCGGTACTTGTCATATAGGTTGTGTTTTACAAACTCAGGTCCCAAAAAATCTGATTGCAGAGCCATTTAAAGCTGTATCCAACAGTAATGATGTATTGGCTAACCTATGACCATGCCCTTGTCAAAACACTAGCACTGTACCAGCTGATGGATGGAGGGACAGATAGGTTGATGGAGACAAAAGAAAAGTGGATGGAGAAGAGAGGAAGGCATGATGGATGGAGGTGGTGTTGCAAGCATGAGATACAGTGATTGATGGAAAGGGAGGGAGATCAGAAGGAAACAGCGGGTGATAGGGCAAAGACAATGCTGGGGGGGAGGGGGGCATACTATATGGCTTTTAAGATGTGTGTGACGTGAAAAAGGACTGTGTGTGTGTGTGTGTGTGTGTGTGTGTGAGTATGTTTAAGGGTGAAGAAGGTGCTGGACATGTCTTTTATTTGATGATAAATCACTCTCTGATCCACAGCAGGAGCAACAAAAACTCCTCTCATCTGTCTCTATCCCGTCTTTCCTGCTCTGCTCCTCTTTCTCCTTTACTCGGCAGGATCCTGTGCTTTGACAAAGGCCTAAAAAATGAAGTCAAGAGGTGGCACAGCCTCCGACTGAAGGAGCATCTTGCACGATGGCGGGGAGGCCGGCTTGCTGGAGGATACCAGCTTTTTCTTTTCCATCTCATGCAGTTCTCTCTGTCATACAGACATGTATATAAATTAAACCTCTTAGAGTAAACAAAACATGTCAAATATAGTATATACAGGTTTTTTCCCATATATGAATCTGAAAATTCAGGCTTTGAACCTTCAAGATTTTCTTAGTGCAGTCTGCGTTTGATTCATTCACTTGTTTACACAAGTAAACAACAACGAAAAGGCATTTCTTTCTTGCTCACATGAATAAATAGAGGAACTTGTCTCAGCAGACGTGTAAACTGTTTGGTGAACTTGAGGCAAGCGTACTTGTCTCCCCTTTATTTCTTTTCCATTGGTCCTCTGTGTCATCTCCCTAGTGACCATCTCTAAACAATGATCCATCCTGAGCATCTCCAAGACACACACTCCATCCTGAGAGCCCCCCTCACTCTTCCTGTCTTTCTCCTTCACTCTCAAGCTTCCTGTTCTTTTCTCTCTGGTTCTTGTTCTCATCCCCTCCTCTCTCCAGTTTATCCAAACCCTCTTCATAAACTCTCTTGTTTCTCAGTCTGACGGTCATTGTCGCATCCTCAGCGGCCTCCCAGGAGTATTTAATTTCAGCACATGTGCTTATGTTTGCTCTGCAGGGACATTCTTTGTAGCATGAAGACTGTCATCTTTTAAGAAGAACAGCAATCAAACAACGTTTCGCTCTCCTTCTGCCCTCATCCCTCTCTTTCTCTGTTCTTCTGTTTCCAGAGGATTAACCCATTTATTTGTTCTTCTCATCCTCAGGGAGACGTACTTGTTCCCTCTTTTATCATCTCCTTCATGTCCTTCCTTTCTCCTGTCTTCGCAGCTGTTGTGTGAGTTTTTTTCCAGATCACTGTTAGCATTACACACTTATCAGCTCTTTTACAGTGTTTACTGTAGCATGCTTGTGAAGGAGAGCATTGTTGACACAACATGTTAACAACATTGGAGCTACGGTGCAAAAGAAGTTTTTATTTCAGATATATATTGGTGCTATTGTGTAGAAATACTGTGCACTACCTACCGTGTAAATTATTTTTTTCATAAGTTGCCACCAACACTGGGCTGTTAAAATACATTCTAAGGTTATGTTTGTTATATGGTAATACTTTTTGTTTATTTTTGCATTTTTTTCTATTTGAATATGAAAACAGATACAAAGACACAGGTAAAGTTTTACAGTGAGGGGGCAGAAGACTTGCTTAGTTACTAAGAAATGAGTGAGAAATGAACAATAACTTAACACTAGTTTCATTAGTAAATACTTAATATCTTCTAATTCAGGACTCTATAGGAGAAAAAATGATAATTTATAAAATTTGAAAATCACTGGAATCATATCGGTAGCTACGTGGATAAAGGTTCAATTTTCAATATAGTTTTATTCATGTGGCGCCAAATCACAAAAACAGTTGCCTCAAGATGCTTTATATTATAAGGTAGAGACCCTACAATAATAGAGCGAAAACCCCAACAATCAAATGAACCCCTATGAGCAAGCGCTTGGTGACAGTGGGAAGGAAAAACTCCCTTTTAACAGGAAGAAACCTCCAGTGGAACCAGGTGTGAGTTGATAATTAAAATAAACTTATAACGGTCCACTTTCTTCATGATAAACTCTGATCCAAAACCTGTTAGCAGCACAAGGTAGTAACATTAATCTTCTTTGTGTTGCCTAATATAGTCAGCAGTTTTGGGAGTAACACATTCCAAAGTAACGTGTTACTATATTCACAGTAATGTAATGTATTACTGTACTAATTCTAGCAATCCCATTCACTTTCAATTATGTCCTTACTTGCTTCTTCTGTTACGTACACACTGGGCAGATTAAAAAAAAAAAATCAAATTTGTCTTTTGCTTCCTGTGCACTTGCTGGAGAAAAATTCAGGAATGAACTTTTGAGGATTGGCAATATGAATATTGCTTTGATAATTATTGCACAAAAATACAAGGACACAATAGTAAAATGCAAACTGTGTCCAGGACAAAGACAGCTACATTACACTGCTAACACAATACTGACTCTTTTCAGGGATCTGCACAGACAGTATGCTAAAACAGAGTCAGCGAAGAACCTAGAGTAACGTTAAAGTGTATGCAGACCCCAGCCCCGCAGCCAGAGCTGGACATTCAACAGGGAACAAAGGCAGTGATGAGCAGTCAGGCTTGCAACATTGTAGCATTAGACAGTAAAATCACTGTGGTGATTGCTTTGAAGTCTTTGAAGCAGATTTTAAAATTTAAACTGGTTTTTGTTGTCAGCTTTCTGTTTACACTTAAACACTAAAGGATGATTTTCTGTATGTCGTCATTGGGATAGAGATTTGTATCAGTGTGTGGCACTGCAGCCTAAGTTACACAAGCAGTGCAACAAATTACTTTCTCTGGGGAGTAATTACATAATGTGATGCATTTTTTAAAAACATGTTTAATGTTACATTTCAAAAAAGTAATACGTTATTTGGGGGTTGGAGAGGACTGTATATAAAAGAAGAACAAGGCTACTTATACCTAACCCAGTGGTTTGTGAAGCCTCAAGTTGAACATTTGGACCATATGCTCATATGTTCATATGGTTGTAAGACCTAAATAATAAAGGGTGACCACTCAGCTCAGAGGAAAGAAAAGAGTTTATTGGGGTCAAAGATGAAGTTAGACACATTTACATTACTCCCTTTAAGTAAAGGGAAGCTCTTGCCTGTGGTGGTTGTGATACCTCTGTATCCAATGATTCCCATGTCCAATTATGTCAAGAAAAAAAAAGATAAAGAAAGAAAGAATGTTTCAATTCCTGTGCCTTTACAAAATTGCTGCATTAGGAAACATGCCCTGTTTTAGACTAGAATAGCAATGGAAAATATAGAGAAAGGTAATTTAAGCTACAGCACAAATGAACAGGATCTCTATTTCCCACTGGAACACTGCTAAGTAATTTTTAAACAATAACATTAACCATATTTTCCATCCAATTCTGAGAAACACAATAAGAAAGGAAACTCTGCTTCTTTTCTATTTGACTTTCCAAGTCACTTGGAAGGCATTATTCCCCCGTTCTCAAATTCCCACTGAGAATCACATTGTTCCAGCGAGTATAAATAGCAATGAAGAAAAACTAAGTTGGAGACATGAACTTTTTCTTTTTCCTTTAAAGTGAATCCACTCTTTAAAAACCGTCTTCGTCCGTAGAGTCCAAAACCAGGAGCCGGGGAATAAACTTCCACTAATGCTTTTCCATTTTTTTCTTCAAACGGGCCTTCAGTTGCAGTAAAAAGGACTGCTGTCTTGGCTGCCATTGTGCCGTATAGACAGACAGTATGGCACTAAAAAGAGATGTGTCAGAAACCATATGCTCGCTTGAGCACAATGGCCATCACGGTAGTCGCGCCTATCCTCAAGACAACACAGGGAAAACACACATGCAGACACACACTCAGGTGACGTTTTGAAAACACACATTCTTATCACATCCAAAACTAAAAAAACATCCTCCGGTGTTCTCAAAAGTGGAACATGATATATATCAGTTTCACTTCATTTTCTGCCTCACCCTCTGTTCTTTCTTCTGTTTTTCGTCTGCTCCCCTTGCCTGTTTGCCTTCTTCCTCTGTTTTTGTGCCATGCAGTGAAAACAGGACGCGTGTGATAGACCAGGAGGCTCCTTGCAGTCCCTGGGCACCGCCAGTGTGCCTGCATGTGTGTGTGTGTCTCCTTACACTCGTGTGTATGTGTCAGCAAGATAGATGGACGCAGCTGTCAACCCAACACTTCCTGTACCCTCTCCGTCGACCTTGCGCTAACCTGGAAGTATTTCTCAACATCGTGGCCAAAGTCTTCCTGTCTGGAGCCACGCCAGGGCTAAGCAGCTTGCCCTGATTCATGTGTAGACCCACACAAACAAATGCAAGGATGTGTCTGCTTTGTGTGCAGACCCTCTGAGAGATGGGAACAAGGAAAACATGCCAAATTGTATCAGATATACACATTTTTTTCTGAGTGTTGGCTTGCGGGCTGCTGTCAGTACAAAACACAACCCAACCTCAACCCTGCAATGACCCCCTGACCCTGATTTAACCCTTAAAGGAACTGACAAATCACTATCCTGTTAAGGACATGCACCGAAATTTGCAAAGATGGAATCCATTATCACTGTCACGAAATCCTCCCTTTCTTCTTTCTGAATAAAAGAGCACCAATAAATGAATAACTAGCTGTATGAATAAAAACAAAAAGTGACAGGACCAGTATGATTGGGCCTCAGGATACTGCTCAAGTGTGCACTGCATGCTTATGCAAGCTGTGGGGAGCTTTAATACATCTCAGTGTCAATCTGTGTGGAAGTATGTGTGAGTCCAGGAGCAGGGGTGGAGTGCAGAACTCCACTCGAGAGGCCTTGCTGGGCGTCCAGGCCCGGGGCTCGCCTGAAGGCACGGCCCGTCTGGAGGAGCCCTCGACTGGGCAGCAGCTGAATAAAAGATGGAAGGGAAGTGTCAGGCAGGAAGGCCAGGAGCACTGGGAGGCCCAAACCGAGCTGGTGGAGACAAACAGATGCTGGCTGAGACAGGAAAGGAAAGACGAAGAAAACAAAGTATGACAGAAGGAAAAAAAGACTGGATGAAAGAAGAGGTAGAAAGAGCACAAAAAGACTGATCATTCTGTCTCCAGATTAGGCATCACTCATATCTTCCAGTCTAAACTTTCATTTACCAACATCCATAGGTAAGGAGAAACATTACAGATATATATGATGACAGAAGGCTTTGGCTGCATGCAAGTCTTATTGACTAGGATGTGATGGTGATATAGCTTTCAATACATTTTCGTGTAATAGACCAGAACTTTGCAACCCAAAAATGTTGGCCCTTAAGTTCCCAGAGTCTTTACATGATAGCCGAAGTCCTAAGTCATACCTTGTTTCTTTATATTTTGCAAGAAAAATGGGAAATAGTAATTTCTTAATGCAAAAAGTGAAACATACATTGAAATACAGTATAAAAAGAAAAAACGGAGTTTGTACAATTCTAACAAGCTTGAAAGTCAATATTTGGTGTGACCACCTTTATTCTTAAGCACAGTCTGAACTCTCTTAGGCAGCTCTCTTGTCATTTCTTTAAGTAGTCTTCAGGAATAGTTCTCCAGGCTTCTTGAAAGACATTCAAAGCTCTTCTTTGGATGTTTCTGCCTTTTGTTCTGTTCTCTGTCATCATGATCCCACACTGCTTCAATGATGTTGAGATCCAGCCTCTGGGGAGGCCAATCCATGACTGATAGTGTTTCACTGTGTTTTTCTATCCAGGTATGATTTTACCTCATTAGCAGTTTGTTTGGGATCATTGTCATGCTGAAAAATGAAGCTGTTGACAATCAGCGCCTTTCCAGATGGTATTGCATTATGGATCAAACTGATGCTACTTTTCCGTCTTCATAATTTCATTAATTGTGACAAGATCTCCAACTCCTCTGGCTGAAATGCAACTCAAACCACGACAGTCTGTTTGACAGATGGCTGTAAACACTCCTGACCTCCTGATGATGATTTGAACCCAAGATTTTAAATCTGGATTCATCACACCATCAGACCTGTTGGACTAATTTTCAGTCCAGTTTTTTATGCTCAAATGATTCATAGCTTGGTGTTAAATAGTTTAACAAGCAAAATAAATAATTTCTTTGAAAATGGTCACGTACAAGGACTGGACCGAAGTGAAAAAGCAGCCAAAGAAAACCTTTGAAAGGCCTTCAGAAAGCCTGGAGAATTGTTGCTCAAGAGCACTTCATAAGGGGAAAAAATGACAAGAAAGTCTGGCTGCTTGGAAGCCAAACATAAAGAAAGAGGCTGTGGGTCAAGACTTTTACACAGTACTGTACATTCATGAAAAAAAAATTGATTATGTGGGGAAAAAAAGCTTTTTTCTCCACATTTCCTGAACCTATAGAGTAAGTTGTAAGCCAGTTACAATGCTACATCAATACTCAGTCTTTAAAACTAAAGGTGACTTTTTAAAATGAAAATAATTGTACTTAACTAATAAGTTAATAAATTCAATGTCAATATGTACCTAAATAATGAGTTAATACTTAAAGAAAAACACTTTTCTAATTGATTTGAGCACTTTATCAGAGAAAATTCAGAAAAGCGCCTTTTTTAGACTTTTCCTAACATTTGCACTCACACTCTGATCGGGGCAACTTCAGGTTCAGTATCTTGCCCAAGGACAGACTAGAGGAGCAGGGGATGGAACCAGCAACCTTTCGATTAGTAGACAACCCACTCTATGTCCTGAGCCTGTCCCACACATATGTTTATGTACACGATAAAATAATGTCTGCTCATCACCCAGTATCCATTTTACATCCTTAACTCCAGCATCACACCTCTTTCACTATCTGTCGTGTAAATCATAGTCGTAACTGTCCGATAATGAGTTGAGTGTGTGGGCAGGGGTGAACAGTGTGTGTGTGTGCGCTGTGTGTTTATATGTGTTTGTGTGCGTGTGTAGTGTTTTGCATTTGAATGGACTCTGAAGAGCCCCAGTGTGTTTCCCTAGCACTCTGCATAAACATAGCTAGTGATTTTATGGACACCTTTCAGACCTCCTCAAGTGTATCAGTGTCTGTGCAGGTGTGTGTTCAGACACATTATCAGCGCCTGAAAATAACAAGGATGTGGGCTGTTTTCACAATTGGAGATGGTAACACGAATTGTCTTTTGTTTTCATTCTTAGCCAAGGTGAATCTGATACAGAGTAAAAGAAAGGGTGAACCTGAAAACCCCCAAAGAAAAAAATATTAATGTATCTTTAATAACAATTTTTAAAAATAATTTCATCAAAATCTAACACTGAGTGATTGTTGAGATAGAAAATAATCTAATTGTAAAGACCAAAATCAGCAATCTTAAAATTTTCTTAACATTTCCTGACATGCCTAGCCTAAGGCACCTCACCCCAAGCCTGCTAGTTGTGGCTGATGATATTTATCTTTAAAAATGCATTGTGATTGTTAGGAGACATGACTCAAATTGGAGTAAGTAATTTACTTTGCTGGGGAGCAGCAGACAGGTGAACATGGGGGCTGAACAAGCAGCTACCAACTGTTGGCCTGAATAATTAAGCTAACACACGAGTGCCAAAAACTCCAGGTCCTCAAGTGGCCACTTGAGACTGGCACATAGACTCCTGTGTAAAAATATCCAACTTTGCAGTACAAATAAACATGTTTACAGACCATTATATAAAGTCTGTGTTTCATTTCCGATGAGTGAATGTCCAACATTTTATTAGTTTAGCACTAGCATTACTTAGCATTTGCTAATAACTTAGCACTCCACCCTTTCCTCTAATAGTCACTTTTCTTTCCTAGTTCCATCTTGCTTGTGATGGTGATAGACAGGCTGACAGGAAAAGAGGAGGTTCAGAGGAGGTTCATGGATGTAGTAAACGAAAACATGCTGAGGGTTGGCGTGACACAGGAGGATACTAGGGATAGACTGAGATGCACAACAGCACATTTTTGACCTCCTTGTTGTCTGCTGCCTATGACTGTGAAGTTGAGAGAAGACTAAAAAATGTAAAGGTTTAGCAAGAGGCTACGAAGCACGAGAGAAAGGACCTAGCAAAAGGATAGAAGACACCAGAGAAAATGATTTTTAAGAAGATGTGTAAAAGAAAAAATAGGGGAAAGGCAGAGGAACAACAGAGTGTCAGGGGGCTGGGTCTGTGATCCAGCATTTTAAGTTTATTTTGTATTTTTGACTTCTGTTATGTTGGAGTTCTTATGTTATTATTTAGTTGAGTTTAGTCTAGTTTATGTTTTATCTATGTCTTCTTGTTTATGAGTCTGTATTGTCCTCTGCGTTTAACTTTTAGTTATGCCCGGGCTTGCATCTCCCTTCTCTGTTCTCACGTGTCTCTCCTTGTTTCCCGTGTGTCCCCAGTCGCACAGAGCACAGAATCAGAAAAAAACAGGATAAATAAGGAGAAAAGGGTAAAATGCAAAAAAGACAATGACAAACACAACAAAACAAGAAGGGCAACACCAGGAGACCCAAAACAGAACGCAACAGAGAGGGAAGGAGCATGTGCTGATTCAGTTATCTCAGCCTCTCAGTGTTAGCTGATAGAATTGAAGTGTTTAGCATTTATGTTAATCATTCACACAGGCACAGGATTATCACTCGGCTCTGCCAAGAGTCCCCTCTCCCCCACCCTCTCCTCTGGCACTACTTTGCTCGTCACCTTTTCCACAGATACACCTGGGTATCTCTCCATTTGTTTACTTCACCTTATTTCTCGATTTTTCCATCCCTTCCCTCAATCTCCCCAATTTTTCTCCAGTCTTTCCTCCACTTTTTCCTTTTTTCTTTAACTCTCCCTCTGTTATATTGATTTACACTCTACAAGACACTGCTCTAAAAGTTGAACGCAACAGCAAGAGTTTTACATCTGACGGACGCTCACGCATGCGGGGATCGGCTCAATGCAGGCTAATAATAGACGATTGGCCATCGTGGGTGGTGAGCTGAGGAAACCCCACACGAGGAGTTGAAAAAATGAATATATTAGAGGGGGAGAAAGAGTAAGCTGAGCCGCTGTTTTCAGTCCAAGAGGATCCAGTTCAAGCTCTGAGGTTATCTCACTCGTCCATAGTGGCCGCTGTGCAAATATTTTACCCAAAGATTTCATGGCAACACAGGAGGGTGGGGGGTGGGGTGTTAACTGTTTCAGGGAGGCAGTTCTGGACCAGCTGGCTCCTGACTCCCTCCAGGGAATTATAGCTTTGCATGTGTGTGTCGTAGTTGTTGTTGTTGGTGGTGGCTCTGTTTTAACTACATTAGGTGTGTTGACGACTGAAGTCCTGCGCATGTTCTGTTCTTATCATTGTTAAATCATTAGTGATCAAAATAGAGACATAAATGGTTTCACAACCTTCTATGCATATATTAAAAAGAAGAACCAATAGTGAGTCTCAGTCACACAGGCCTATAGACCAGTTGGCAACCACCCCAAGTCTGCTTGGCAAGTGGTAGTTGGAGGTTGCTTCCAGGGACTGTTACAATGATTGCTAAACCCTCATTCACATAGGCCTAGGAACAGTGATCCTCTGGCAACTAACAGCTACTGAAGAAAAGTTTGTATTGTGCAACTGGTTGGCAAGTGGTTCTTGAAGGTTGTTGGCAATTGCTAGTGTGAAATCAGTCACTAAGTATGCGGTGCTGCACTGAAAACCTCATTGCAATTGCTTTGACTTGATAGCAGATTATCACGGGTGCCACTAGCTTGCATGGAAGACAAAGACACATCTGCAAAGAGCTGCAAACTACATGTCTTGGGCTTCAATCACACAGGCCCAGAGACTGGTTGACAACAATCCCCCAGTCCGCTTGGCAAGTTGCTAGCGTGACACAGAAAGAGATATACAGTACAGCACTGAAAACCTCATTATATTGGTTGCTAGCAGATTGCTGCGGGCACCAGTAATTTGCATGGAAGACAGCGACACATCTGCATAGTGCTCAGCAAGCGGGAGAGGAACTGTAAAAAGTGCAATAGAAACTAGATCTTTCATACAAATTACAGGTGGCAAAAGCAATCACACAGAAGTTTTTGGTTCGCCGCCCTCTTCACGATCAAGCTCATCAAGCGATAGCCACAAAACTCTTATAGGAAACATATATTTTTCCCTAATGACTGGAAGTTGCCAGGTGATTGTCATGTAGTCTCTGGGCCTGTATGACTGAGGCCTCATGTTTCCTTCTCAGCCAAAGACATTTTTCTTTTAAAATTAAACAATTAAGAACACTTCTAGCTAAAACCTACTGACTAATGCAGTAACCAGGAGCTGAAAATAGTTCTCAAAAAGTGCACTAGTGTCACTTTTTCAAGAATGATCTGCAAATGCTACAGAACCCAGCTATTTAAAAAAGTTGACTGACTATTAGTAACCTGT
>VUQG01045908.1:5952-19474 GCA_015106755.1 Etia nguti
TAACTGACTCTTTTAACCTTGTCCAGTGGGTTAATGGGCCAACCTACTTCAAAGGCCATACCCTTGATCTGGTTTTCTCATATGGCTTGGATATTTGTATTAAGAATATTGATAATTTTGGGATCTCCGACGCCTTATGCGCATAATTAATTCTGAATCGGTGGCTAATTTTTCTGTGGCTTGCCTTAACTCTGCTTCTACTACTATTTTTGACTGTTCCATACCTCATACGGTTGATGATATCGCTAATTCTTTGTTATCCACATGTTCTTCTATTCTTGATACTGTAGCACCGATTAAAATGAAATCCTCTAGAACTCATTCTCAATGTTGGTTAAACAATTCTACACATGCCCTACGTGTATGCCGTCGAGCTGAGAGGAAATGGAAGAAAGATAATCTTCAGATATCCTTTGATATTTTGCATTCTAGCCGCCTGAAGTTTCAAGTTGCTGCTAAAGGCACCAAAGCGGCTTTCTTCTCTGATATTATTGCGACCAATGGCCATAACCCTCGATTGCTATTTAAAATCTTTAATTCAGTGGTTAATCCCTGCCCTGATATGCTGAGGGTCCCATCATCGGCCCTCTGTGAACAATTTCTAAACTACTTCATTGATAAAATTCTATCTCTCAAATCCTCACTCCCCCCAGTGGTGAGCCCTGCTCTCACTCGAGGATGTGTATCAACTTTTCTTCAGTTTGAGCCAGTGTCACTCTGAACCCTTAAGCAAATTGTTGAACAACTGAAAAATACTAGTTCTGCACATGATACTCTCCCGCCTTGCATTATCAAGGATGACTTTGATGTAATTGGGCCCAGTATTTTATTTTTAATGAATTCATCATTGTCTTCTGGCTATGTTCTGTCTGCTTTTAAACATGCTGTAGTGCAACCTGTTCTTAAAAAAGGTGTCTTGATCATAATGACCTCTTGAATTATAGGCTGATCTCCAATCTTCCATTCCTCTCCAAAATCTTAGAGAAGATAGTTCTCTCGCAACTCCAGGCTTATCTGGATGCAAATGACATCTGTGATAAATTTCAATCTGGTTTTAAACCACGCCATAGCACTGAAACAGCTTTGCTGAGAGTCCTTAATGATCTTCTCTTAATTACTGATTCAGGGCGTTCTGCTGTATTTGTCTTATTGGATTTGTCCTCAGCCTTTGATATGGTGGATCATAATATTTTATTAATGAGGTTAGAACGCACTGTGGGCATTCGGGGTGAAGCCCTTAACTGGTTCAAATCGTACCTCTCGATCAGGTCTTTCTCTGTTACCCTGGGTACTTAATCTTCCTCAGCTGCATCCTTATGATGTTGTGTGCCCCAAGGCTCTGTGCTTGGCCCAATGTTATTATACATGCTCCCCCTAGGCTCAATCTTTGAGAAAATATAACATTTCTTATCACTGCTATGCTGATGATATACAAATTTATTTTCAATTAAATGATGACGACATTGCTCTATCATTGCACTGTTTCCTAGAGTGCATGAGAGAAGTCAAAGAATGGCTTTCGGGCAACTCCTTTATCCTAAATGAAAAGAAAATGGAAATTGTGGTGTTTGACAACCATATCCCCCGGGGCCTATTAGCTGATACCCTTGGATCCTTTGCCACTTCTCTCTCTGACACGGTTAGTAACTTAGGTGTCCTGCTGGATAGCTCTTTTAAATTTAACAAACAAGTGTCCTCTGTAATCAAATCTAGCTTTTACCAACTGCGCCTTATTTCTAAGGCTAAGCACTACGTTCCTCATAAAGATCTTGAAAAGCTCATTCATGCTTTTGTGACCTCTAGATTGGATTACTGTAATTCTCTCTACTTTGGTCTTCACTCTGCTCTCCTTCATAGACTTCAGCTTGTCCAAAATGCTGCGGCTCGCCTTCTGACTGGTACTAGAAGGCATGCCTCTATCACCCCCGTTCTTGCTGATTTGCACTGGCTACCCATCAAATATCCTATCGAATTTAAAATATTGTTGCTCACCTTTAAAATTATAAATAATTCAGCTCCTAGCTATCTTGTCGATCTCCTTTGTCCATACGCCCCTGGGCAAGCCCTCAGGTCTTCAGCCCAATTACTCTTGATTCAGCCTAGATCTAGACTTAAATCCAGGGGTGACCGGGCTTTTGCCCTGGTTGCACCTAACCTGTGGAACAACCTTCCCGTTGCTATTCATGCGTCAGACTCCATTCTATCTTTTAAATCTCGTTTAAAAACTCACTTATTTAACCTAGCTTTTCCATCTAGTTAGTGCCCCTATTTTATAATTGGCTCCATTTTTATCTATGTACATATCTTTTAGTTATATCTATCTGTTTTAGTAAGTTTGTTCTGATATTCCCTTTTATTCCTGTATAGTTAGAGCCTTCAACCTGCTGATATATGTGGTACTTTGTTAATGGTCTTTTATTTAATCATGTCTTAAATTCCATGTTTCTATTGTAAAGCACTTTGGTGTACCGTTGGTTTTTTAAATGTGCTATATAAATACATCTGTATTGTATTGTATTTTATTTTTACATTTTTTTTGTTTCATAAAGTGAAAACAGTTTTGAGATTAGACCGATTGTCAGATTAAACAACCTTTAATGGCATCTCTGAGCCATTTAGGATCCAGTAATGAGCATTTTCACAGTTTTACAGATCGAACGATTAATCAAGGAAACAACAGGAAGAAAAAAGAAAAAGACAGCAGTAACTAGCAGACCTATTCGCAGATAATACAGTGGATGAGCCACGCTGTGTCAAGCAGGATCTTTAGCTGGATTTTTGTATTCACATAAAATAGGCCCATCCAATAAAACAACTTGCTCATTCCACTCTTAATTTACTCGTCTTTCTTCCGAGCGAACATGTAGATCTACATTTTCCTCGGGTGATTCTAACAAACTGATGTTTTCAGTCCCATTAACGTCACAAGATGCTGGAACACAAAGTCTGAAAAAGAAGATGTCTAACCACCCGTGACGCATGAACCGACCCGAGGAGTTCAGCTAAGACTGAAGCATCAAACACACACACACACACACACACACACACACACACACACACACACACACACACACAGATCCTGCAAGCATGTTTTTAGAGGTTTCAGCTGAGGGTTAGTCCCTAATGTCGAACATCGACTTTGCGTGTGAATGAAAGAGTAGCTGCTGACATTACAGACTGCACTGACAGTGAGGAGGCTGTGTGCAGCTCACGGGGACTCTCGTTCTCTCTCGCCTTTACATAGTACAACATCAGAGAAAAATAAAAATAAGGAAAGGAGAGCAAAAAGGAAGAGGCTGGTGGTGACAGGGAGATAAGAACAGAAGTAAAGCTATAATAAAAATATATGGCATGCCCCACTCTTTATTGTCTCTCCAGGTCGCTTAGCTTTAACCTTCTGTTCCTCGTCTTTCTTTCTCTGACCTTTTCTATCAGCCCAGAAATATTTAGTGTAGGACAATATGATTTTCCAAAAAGAAAATATTATCTCTGAGCTCTGGGTGTGCATGTGTTATAAGCTGATATTTTTGGGCACTTTTGTTATTTTAGTTTACCCAAACATACACAGTAATATGATGAATATGGATTTAAAACAAAGACTTAGCTTTAATATCAGGACTTTACCAAGAAAAAACCAAAAACAGTCCAATTATTTCAAGGGCTCAGATGTACCTGGACAAATCAGCATAATCATAACAAAAATATTTAAAAAGTAAACATTTTAGTTTACTTTTAAAATACTTCGTTAAGAATCCCTTACAGGTACCAACTTTCTCAAGTCCAAACTCATTATGAGTGAATGTGTTTCCTCCTTTGTAACACTGCCAGCTTCTTACTGCAGCTGTTGTTTCATTCATGGTTCTTCCTGCCTTTAGTTTTCTCTTCTGTAAATGAAATGCTGGCTGGCAGGTTTGAGATCAGGTGATTAGCCTTTGAAGGAAATTCCTCTTCTTTACCTTCCTAAACCCCGGGGTTGCATTTGCGGTTTGTTTTGTTGGGTCATTGTCCATCTGTCCAGTGAAGTGCCAGCAACTAAACCTCGCTGCATCTGAGATCTGTACACTTGATATGGATTCAGGATTCATATGGCTGCTTATGTCTCCTGCCACATCATCGATCAACACCAGCGACTCATATCTATGTCACTGCTTCGCCACAGGTTCCAATCCCGGGCCGCAGAGTCTAAACAGGCCTTTACTTGTGGTGAACCCTCAATATTTTCTTTTGCCTTGTTATCTGTGAGTGCAGACACTTACGTGTACACTTTAAGGACAAAATCTTTCTCCTCTTTGAGCTCTGAGATGGTCTGCAGCACGTCGCTCATGGCCAGGACTGCACAGCCATACGGTCGACGGTACTGAATGTGCGGAGGACCCTTCTTACTGTCATTCAGCAGCATACGACCTGTAACCAGAAGCGTGTGCGTCACATAATGAGAAAGGCTCCTGTTCCATCCATCCGGCAGCAAATAATAAAACTAGAGAATGTTGGTTTGCTGCAAGCACATTCATTTTACACATTCTTATTCCATTTCTTTCTTTTTTAATCTGAATGGTTGTTCGGGCTAATAAAGGTGCACATTATAAACTTGACAAAGTTTTTCTGTTATTTCAGGCATTTCTGCAGGAATTGTGTCCACCTACATATCATAACTTACCTGTCCTGATAACTTGTGAGACAATATAGAGATCTCTCTTCATGTCTTTGTTACTCAGATCCTGCGAGAAAAAGAAAAAAGTAATTTTTGAATTTACAATAAGTTATCATCATCCACCTGCTTCAGCCTTTCTTACAATTAAAGAAGGACTGCGCTCTGTCTGAATTTCTATGTGTAGCCAGGAGCTCCTGGATGGGCGCCTCTGAATCACATCTTTGCTTTTTTTTTGCAGCTGATGGTACTGCTGGCTCCAGTCAGAGGTGATCTGCAGCTCCAGCTGGGGAGGTTTTGCAGCCAAATGCAACACAGTTGGAATGATAATTAACACTTCCACCTTGAGGCACTGCTTCTCAGCAGGAAAATCGTGGTTTCTAACACTCCGGGAGAGGAATGATTTCCTGCCCCAAGTTAAGGAGTTCATGTTTCTCTGGATCTTGTTCATGAGTTGAGGAAGATTGAAGCGGGAGACCGACAGGCAGACTGATGTGGATGCTGTACCACTCTGTTGTGTTAAAGCCAGAGCTGAGCAGGTAGGTGAAGTTGTTATTGGTCGATCTATGTTTCTCACTTATGGCTCACGAGGTAAGAACAAGACTGCAGAGGAAATTAGCTTCTTCTGAAGGATGACTGGGCTCAGCTTTAGAGATATTTAGTTTGAGGAGCTTCATCAAAAGTAGCCAGTTGTTCAGGTATGTCAGGAAACACGCGGGCTGGCCCAGGACAAGCTGTAAAGATCATGTCAGCTGGTTTGGAAATGCCCCCGATGAGCTGGAGGAGCTGGCCCAGGGAGACAGGAGGACTGAGAAGCTCTGCTTAGACTGCTGCATCTGTGGACTGTTTTATTAATTTTATAAATATGTGTGTAATTTAGACATATGTAGACTGATTCCAGCTAGGACTGAAACAAGAATGCTCACATTTAACTAGCTTAATTCATTTAAGCACGCCCCGTGTGACTTACATTTAAATAATGCATTCACCTTATAATACTGACTTAAATTGAGTTTTTGTAATTACTGAAGAATTCAGATAATTGCATCAGTGAACTTTGGGAGCTTTAGTCCAGAAAAAACATAAATAACCGAATGATCTCCAGACTCATTCTGCTGCAGAGCAACAGGGGGCAATGCTTCCTCACTTTTATATCCTCAGTTTTTCAGCAGTTCCCTTCTTAAATTACACCAACCACCATCATTGCAGCACGAGTTTCATAAAACGTATGTGTGCGCGCCGTTCTTTACCGTGAAGAGGGCACACAGCCGGTCCACCTTCTCTGGATTCTTTGGTCCCCCGTTCTTGTTCAGTCTCACCATGAACTTCTCACTGAAAAAACACAATCAACAGTCACTTTTGTTAGTTTTAGTGAAATCTATATCTTTGAGTGAGATCTCCAACTGCCTCCGACCGTGTGGTGATTTATAGCTGATATTTGACCTGAGAAAAGGGGATGAAGGAAAGCATGTGTGGCGTCTCAGTGTCTTGTTAAACACACTCCACTGATGCACTAATAGTTTTTTTTATTAACAGACAAAGCCAGCTAGCAGAGTCTGTGAATAAAACTTAAGAAACTTCTATTTTTGTTTAAATGTTCATCTTATCAGCCAGATGTCACTGAGTCAAATTTTAAAAATTGTGAATCTAGTCAACTGCACATGCTGCTCGAGCCTGAGGTTGAGAAACTCTAACCGCTGGCAATTTACCCCCGGCGCCCTCTCTCCGTCTCCTCGAGGGATTTCTGAGAGAGATAAAAATTCTTTTGGATTTCTGCTCAAGCCTCCTCCCCAGGAGTACCGGCAGTGAGGAAACTCTAAAGCAGCATGTCTCAGCCTTTTTCGCTTCAGGGAACAGCAAAGTATTGTCTGCTGGTGTCAGCGACTCTGTTCTTTTAACCCATATTTATCCAGGGAAACGTGACGGAGCTGACGGCCTTTATTCAGTCACATCGTGCCTCAGACACATTATAAGATTTCTCGAATCATAAGTAAGTCTGACAGGAGTGAGCCGCACACATAAATCCACTGATACTCGCTGACTTACTGTCATGTTATTTTTGATGCCCGTCAGTCTTAAAGCAGGCAGGTCTTAGATCATGCGAGGTCGCCTCAGGACAGATGCCAGAAAATCGAGATATGGAGGCACAAAACGGGAATCCACATCGGGAATGATATTTCGATATCAATCAATAATATCAATATACAAATATTAGCTGTTAGGGATATTCAGCCTTATATATTTAGCTTTTGAAACAGAGTCTTTAGCACAAACTAAAGTCTGAGTTTTTGGCTCACAGCGATTATTTGTACAGCGCCGGTCCTCATTAAGGAAAGTTTGGCCATGTTTAATAAGAGGATCCGCAATAGTAAGAGTATCTTTATGACAGAAACAAGGAAACAGTGTTATTTTATGAGCTTCATGAACAGTCCTACACTCTGTAATGAACTGGAGGTTACAGCAAAAAGGATATATATTCCTACCACAGTCATGCCTGTTTAAGCAAATGATAAACAAGTGTGACCAAGGTTATATTTTACCTTCCTTTATTTTTACAGCACACCAGAAAAGTCTCAGTCTGGATGCCTCTAACAAAAGTGTCTGGCTCTTCAACTGCCAGGCAGAAAATCTCAATCCACAATCTTCTCCTGGTGGAACGAGTTTCTGAACTCGGTTCAGTCAGCGAAATCCTTTTTCTTCTGCGTTCAAAAACTGCTTGAGCAGCTGCCACTTCTGAGAGCACTTACCCACCTAATGAGCCCTTCATCTCTCCATCTCTCCATCACCATCGACTGCACTTCTCTGTATTTCCCATTTCCTTCATGCACCTACAGACTTGTGGGTAGAGCATGAGAGATGGAGCAGCGAGGGCCTTATTTTCTCTGTCTATTCCTTTATCTGCTCAAGTTTGGTTTGTACCTCAATTTTACGATGCATAGGACAAAAGTTTCCAGCAAATTAATAAGTGTAAGAAGTAGAAGAGCGATAGAGAAAGTGTTCCTCATTTTTTTGGACGAGACTGAGCTTGAGAAAAATCAGAGGAGGAACGCACTCACAATTAGCATTGGGTAAAATGGTTTATGAAACAATCCATTAGAGCATTATGTACTCTCATTGTATTGAGTAACATAACATGTTGGTTTTGCAACTGAAGCCATCAGTTAGTTAGCGCCGTTAAATAAAAACTCCTTTACTATTTAATATGTAACCTCCATTCCTGGTTCCTTTTCTTTAGACAACAGAGAAAAATGAAAGCAGCGACTCTCAGTGAGTCAGTCTCCCTCTGACTGGCTGCACTAGTAGAATATTTCCAGTCCTGCGTTAGTGTTCAGCACACGTAGTGAGGTGGCAGAGACAACGGCCTTTACATTGGGAAACTTCTCTGCCTGGGTGATAATAAGGGTCTGCTGAAGAGTTCGGCTTCAGACGCACCTGCTTCAAAACACTGAGGTGAGGTGAAGTGAGGAGAGCAATGCTCAGACATCGCATGGCTGGATTTCAGCTCAGGTAAAGCCAACAAAATGAAGGAATGAAGATGCCGATTACGTCCAGGTTCGAAATGCTACCGATATCAGCTGTCTGTGCAGGGAAGTGAAGTGATTACATTTCAAGGTAAATCACAGCGTAGATTACACATGCTGCCACCTGTGCAACAGATTGTTGTAACAACACTAATCGTAATATAAACTCAAAAAATGCAAATTCTAGTGCTCATCAGGAGTTTTTACATGATCTTATTTAAAGTCCAACAAAATGTTTGAGTGCATGGAGTGAAACCTGTGAGTCTGATCAGGATGACATGTTCAGCTACATCGTCTCCATCCGACATTCACGTCACACATCAAACATGCCCTCCCAGTTTACGGGTCTAATCAAGTGCCGGTGCTCTGCATCCACCTGTACGCTCTATTTACTCAACGCTCACGAATTTCTGTGCCATATTTGTGTGGAGTGATGAGTTCAGAGCCTTGATGACAAACTAAAACTATTTTCTGCTGCTGTAATAAATCATTTCAAACATAAGTCTGACTGTGTTCTGTTTGTCATTCTTGCAAAGTAACACCGGCATTCAAAAGTGAGTTCGAGTTTACTCCTGACGATGTGTTCACACGTGAATCGTTAGAAATTCTCTAACTGAACTTCATCATTAACATAAACGGCCAAACTTACGGGGCTGAATGTGTTTTCTGGTAAATACAATATCTCATTATAGAATATTGTTCCTCATATAGTCTTTATTATTCAGCAGATTACCCTCCCCCCACATATGATAAGACTCTGAGGTTATTGCTAATAGTGTAAGGTAATATGCAAACAAGAACTGCAGCGAGGACCGACAAATCCCTACAACACAGACACACACACTACGTCTGGCTCTTTAAACAGAACAATCTATTCTAATCCCCTAGAGACACCGTGGGCCAGACAAATACAACAAAAGACAATAAATATGTATTTCTCCTCAAACAGTGGGACACTGTGACTTAGTGGAAGACGTGGGGGTGAGGAGGCACAAAGAAAGAGTGAGATATGGGTTTTACATTCAGCCCTAAATCCTGTTTTTTTTCTTTAAATATTATTGCTGTTGTTTTTTCATTCAGTCAGAGTGTGATTCAAGGAAGAAGACAATGATATAATGGACAAAATAAGAACATTTTATTTGTTTATATGTTATGTAGGGAAGAAGGAACAGGAGAAGACTGTGTGTTCTTCCCTCATATTTATGTGTGTGTGCTAATGAGGCAGGTTATTGGCCGGTAGTTGGATGGGACCGGTCCCTTCTGGGGATCCTTGGGGATCAGGACTATCCGGCCTTCAATTAGCCATTCTGGGTGTCTCTCATCAATTAGCAGCTGGTTCAGCAACAACATCAGAATGTCATTCGGATATGAGAAGTGTAGTCGGATGATAACAAAGAGAGAGAAGATAGTCAGAACTGAGGGGATTGTGCTACCAGAAGGCAACACTACAGAAATTGAGGACAGCTACAAGTACCTGTGGATTCCACAGGGAAATGGGAACCATTAGGAGGCCGCTAGGAAAGCTGCAACTACCAAGTACCTGCAGAGGGTCAGGCAGGTCCTGAGGAGTCAGCTGAACAGGAAGACCAAGATCCAGGCTATCAACACCTGCCTGTGATCAGGTACCCTGCTGGCATAATAAGCTGGCTGAAGGAGGAGATAGAAGCCACTGACATGAAGATGAGGAAGCTCCTGACCAAGCATGGAGGGTTTCACCCCAAGTCCATATATATATATGTACATATATATATATATATGTACATATATATATATATATATATATAAATATTTATGGAAATCCATTAATATTTCCACACCACTGACATTCAGTCTAAATATATACATACTGTATAGGCAGAAGAGTCTCAGCTCAAGAAAAACAGCACACACAGCCAGGATGACCTTTTCTTATCAAAGGAAATTTGTCCAAACACACGTTAATAAAAATCACATATTGAGGCCGCTGCCACATCACTGCACCGCAGATACACTTCATGGGGTTTGGTTAAGACAGAGAAGAAGGGAAGGAACAGATTTTTCACCTGTCAGGACATCTAAACTGGAATCTTACTGCCTACATTAACTTTCCTGCCTACAACAGGGACTTGGAAATGTGTCAGTCACGAGGATTTTCTCATCAATATATGATAAGAACAGGACAATATAGTAATTCTCTACTTCTATATCCTACTGCATAGTCTCCTTCTCCTTATGTAAAGAAGCTTTTTAGTTGTTTTTTTTACTAGAGCTATAAGTAAAAATGATAAAATACTTTTTTGATTCAGATCCCTTATCAGTAAACACTCAGTAGTACATTTAATGTAGAGTTTAGTACAAAGCTGTGCCACATCAGCTTATTACTGTGTTATGAGTTTATTGTCTGTAAAGCCATTGTGTCTATATATTTATTTTTATGTGAGAAAAGATGACTCAGGTGTATAAAAGATGGATATAGCCTTACGTCAGTCCCGTGTTTGCAGACTCCTGTTTAAAAGTCTGGTATGTCGCTCGCCATCTTGTTTTTTTAAACCATAAAGAACAAGATTTGGACCAGAGGCTGGAGTCCTACATTACCTATAAATGTTACCAAGCTTAACTAGCAAGCTGTGGAGTTAGTGGAGGTGACAGCGATGAACAGATGTTATGATGAGAGAAATCAGCTAAAGAAACATCCATCCAGCTGGAGTAGGGCCGGGTCCCAGCTGTCAGACAAAGAAGTGTTTACATATTTTTTCTGATGTAAAGTTCTGTTTTATCCTAGGGGTCTGCAGGCACTGACTAATTTCTGGAGATAAAGGATCTGCATTTCTTCTCTTTTTTTGGCAAACTCATCAGAACTGGAAACAAGTTTATTTAATGTAGTAGTCACACAATAGGAAACACTGGTTCGAGACAGCGGAATCACCGAAATTACCGTGACAACTCGCAGCTAGTTGCCATCTTCAAAGTGATACAATGTGATAGTGAGAAAATATGACTAACATGTCAGTCTGCAGTCTGTTTGTGATAATACAGTGATTAACTTTGATAAAATGGCAAAGATCTGTTGTCCTTTCCATACACAGAAATTCCCAGTAACTACTTAAATTCAGAGTCCAGACTGCATCTCATACATATGAAACAGAAATTCCTGTAAATTCCTGCAAAACTGTAAATTGATATGGATGCTCGAAAATCCTTTTACAGAGGAATATAAGCAAAGTACAAGCAGATGGAAACAATTCTTTCAAGTCCCCAAAGACATGTGTTGTGCTCACTGGCACAGCCTGACTCAGATTGTTTGCAACGTGTTGCCAATCTTTACATTTCTAAATTAGATTGAAATTATCATTCTTCTGGCAACCAGCTGGTCACTGCAATCTCTCATGAAAGTAAAAAAAATTCAGCGCAACCACCGATCCTTCCGTGTTGCAACGAGGTTTCTGTTTTATTTGTACTCTGGTATGATTGAGTCACAGCATTAAGGCACTCTATTATTCTTTTTCTGCAAAGTCACACAGACATCCAATTAATTAATTAATATGCCTTTATTATTGTTGCATAGTCTATATTATTATTAAACATGATAATTCAAGACAAGTCGTGCCAGTAATAGGTTTAATGAAACCACTTTAAACCGCAGAAAAAACATAAACTGATAGGAGAATATATTAAAAGAATAAAAAATATAATAAATAGAAAAAAAAAAAAGCACAATAAAAAAGAAACTTATCACAGTCTTAAAAACAGAAACGTTCACTTAACATAAAGGGGGAATCTCCTATCATCCACTATTCCCATTATCTACTCCTCTATCTGGGACCGGGCATTGAGAAAAACAAAAGCGGTGACTCAACAACCTTCCAGTCAAAAGATTAAGATACAAACACATGACCCGGGTGAATTATCTTCTATTACTTCTATCAAATTCAGTAGAGTGGAGCTATTTCAATTTAACCGATTTAACGGCTGATTTCACTGCATCACATTACAGCCAGTGATTCTGCACCTTGCATATATTTACAGTATTATTTTAGATATTCAGTCGACTCGCTCGAGCAAAGTGACTCAGAATGAGACAGCCAATTTTCCATGACTGCTATCATTATACAGAACAGACGCTCAACAGAGGAACAACGGCCAGACATTAAAGAAGCTGCTGATAAAAGAGGGGTGGGCTTCTTTGATTTGGTGTAAAGAAGACAAGCGCGGGTAATGTCTCAGTGAGAACAGGATCCTGGGGTCATGCCTTGCACAGGTTTTAAAGGCAGTGACTGAACAGCGAGTGCTCTGCTGTCAGGAACGGTAGAGGAACAAATTTAAGGCTGTCAGATCAGAAACCAGGCCGACGTGGCGAAGGAAGAGGACCCAGCAGTACGCGGTATTATTTCATTTTAATCACAGATGGTTATTATACATATGACAAAAACATGTTTCCAGTAAACAAACATGCTAAATGTATTTTAGTAAGTAAGTGAGTAAAAATTTTTTACACAGCACTTTTTAAGACTAGAACAAGTCACAAAATGCTTCACCGAGGTATTAAAACAATGCAAACACAAACATTTATTGAAGGATCCGATTGAAGGATGTCACTTCGACATTCAACAGTTTTGACGGTCCGTTCAGCCCATCTTAGTTTTCAGACGGGTACGTGGCACCACAAGAAGACCTCTGTCTGCAAACATACGGATTCAGTTTGGAGATTACTGTAGGGATGGAGAAGATCGCGATATGTGGAGGCCTCACCTTGTAATTGTCACGGCTTTGAGTCTTTCTGACCCAGCTTTTTGAGTTCTTGTGTTGTTATATTATGGTTTATGTTTTGAGTCCTTTGTTGTACTATGTTTGTTATTTCCCTGGGTTTCAGTTATGGTTATCATAGGTTTAGTTCTTAGGTTTTGTTATATGGCTTCCCTGTGTTCTATGTTGTGCCTACTGTGCCTTTCTCTATCATGTTTCAGGTTCCTATGTTCTGTCTCCCCAGTCGCTGTTAGGTTTACATGTCTAGAGTTCAGTCAGTGTGTTTCCTGTTTTACTTTGAAGGTCCGTGTCTCGTGTCAGTGTTTCTAGTTTTGCTTCCCCTGTCTCGTCCTGCCTAATCACTCCCAGCTGTGCTCTCCTCCTGTGGCTCTTTCCCCTCGTTATCCCTCAGCATATTTAAGCCCTGTGTTTCTCTTTGTCAGTGTCGTGATCTCCCTCAGATATGTCTGTGTGTTCTGCCTGCTTAGTGTATTTTGTGTCCTCAAGTTTAGTTAAGTTCTCCTAGTTTCCAGCAATAAAGCTGCCATCTCGGAATTTTAAGTTTTGCCTCTGTGTTTTGAGTTTGCGTTTGGGTCCTTTTCCTGCCTACCTGCACACAGACCATGACAGC
>VUQG01045910.1:0-10930 GCA_015106755.1 Etia nguti
TTTGTAATTGTTGTAATAAAGTTTTTATTTCATAAATGTAGTTATTTCAAAGCCAAATCCGTTTGGAAAAAGTCAGCTTTTCTCTGTTCATGCCTTTATCTGTATGTATATTTATTAAAGTTTGGGGGGAAAAGTTAAACAACTTTGATAGAATGGGTGGAGCCAGAACATCGACTTTACTGGGATTATCACCACTTTATGTGGGCGTGTTTCCTAAATCAGCAGTAGTTGTTAATCAGCTGACGGGTGAACAGGATGTGTGAAGGTAAATTCGGGAATCTGCCGAGCTGGTCTGTGGTGTAGTGGAGACAGTGTCATCTCGTGATTTATTTTACAGAAACACAGAGGTACGATACCAGGCTGAATACTTGTGGGGGTTTTTTAAATTATTATTATTATTTAAATCATTTCAAATATGAAGAGATTACACACATTTTGCAGACTGAAAGTCATTTCGGTCAGTAAGACGGGAAACGAGCTAACATTTTCTTTTTAAAGTTCCGCCTATTGATGCCAGGAAGAGAAGTCGAAAAACTTGTTTGACTTAGCAAACTTATAAAAATAACTCTCTCATTCAGGCACAGAGAATCTAATGAGTAATAATCAAGCAGTCTATTCATGTTTAAATTTGCACAACACAGTTTTAGTTTTTATTCTTTCAGCTGTAGTTTGGATGGTATTTAATGGCCTGAGAGCAAGTAAAGAATTAATGCAACAACATGATTCAACTGTAG
Organism: Etia nguti; assembly: GCA_015106755.1. NCBI lineage: Eukaryota > Metazoa > Chordata > Actinopteri > Cichliformes > Cichlidae > Etia > Etia nguti. Next base: position 735 of record VUQG01045910.1, read on the forward strand.
GCTTAGTCTACCTGCAATTAATATTCACACATACACAATGGGGATTAGGCATTAGGGGGTTTGTAAATATGGATGGAGATTGCCAGTAGTTTAGTAATTGTTTTTACATAATTATGATGTATGTTTATTAACCTTTGGGGAAAAATTATGCAACCTTGATAGAATGGGTGGAGCTAGAACATGTCAACATACTGTAACACAACAATCAAACTAACTTGTAACCCAGTCCGTTACAATACTTTAAACCATATTTGGGTTTGCAACTAAGGACACAAAGACACAAATAAACATACTGAAAAACTGCCTGGGTGTATTTGCAGCCAAGCCCTTTTTTAAGTTATAGTAAATGAATAGAAAGCATAACCTACCAGTCACTTTTCTTTCAGAGAGCCTTGAACTAATTTGTTGAAGCAGACATGGAGAGCGACTCTGACACACAGAGTGTTGAAGATACTACTCCAGATGACTGGTAAGTCTGCTGTCTGTTCTCCTACGTATGGCGAAGATTACCTATGACTCTTTGTATTTTAGCTGACTGACTCTGTGAAAAATTTGCAGGATGGAACTGGCTGATGCCAGTCCTGCTGAAAGTCCTGATGCCAGTCTTGGTACCAGTCCTGCTGACAGTCCTGATGCCAGTCTTGGTGCCAGTCCTGCTGAAAGTCCAGCCAACAGTCCTGCTGCCACACAAAAACCCTCAGAAAAAGAGGATTTTAAACTGTCCTTGATCACCTGGAATGTGGACGGGATTGATGGGGAAAAACGTCCAGAGCGTGCCAGAGGCCTGGTTAAATATTTAAAATTGTAAGCACATGTTACACTTTTCACACTTTTAGGCATCGTTTGGGGGAAAATGTTGCTGGAGATGCAACATTCTGGCTTTAATCATATGTGACAGTTAATATAAAATATAAAAGTAAATCTTCATGAATGCAGATACAACCCTGATGTGGTGTTCCTGCAGGAGCTCATTCCCCCTTATGTGCAGTTCTTGAAGAAACAGTTTGTGAGCTACCTGATGATTGAAGGTACAGTATGTCAGATACAGGTAGGAAAAGTACAGGTATGAATGATCAAATGGTCATTAATGGCTGAATGCAGTTGAACTGCTTTGGTTTGACTTTGTGTCACACATGAAGAGAGCTGTTAGGGACTTTAGACGATATTAGTAACATCTGGGTTCTTCCTTCATTCTTTTTATAAAACCTAGCTGTTGTACCAACACTACCAGATTATTACACAGGCCATGGAATAAACTTTGGAGAAGCTCAGTAGTTTGGGCCTGTTTTAGTTTTTCTGGTTTTCTCTCACATCCAGCACACTGTATGTATTGTTACTATGATGGATTCTCCAGTTTTAAATCATGAGGTCAGAATTTGTAAAATTAAACCCTGGGTGTCAAAGCTCAGGCTCTAAACACTCAGTTTTGTGTATTTTTTTCTAGAAGTAGTAAGTTTAGTAAGTCAGATGTAAGGCTGCTTAAAGGGGGAGGAGCCATAACAACTTGTTTCAGACAGTTTTGAGTCGTGAATCATTCAAAGCTGTCCTAGCAGAGATTTAAAACAAACACATGGAGCTGGAATTGAGTGGAATAAATCCCCTTTATGTGCTACAAGATTTGTCACGTCAATGTTAATTAATAGCTGGTTTTAGAAAATTATAAAAATGATTAAGAAATCAACAACATTTATCTTTTAGGTGTTTTACATAAAATCATAAAAACAAAAAGAAATAAATACATAAAAAATGTGAAAAAGTAAATAATTTATTATAATTACTGTTTATTCTGTGGTTTCCTCATGTTAAACACATTATGACCTGCTGTCATAGCAGCAGCGTATTCACTGTGATATTGTGTGCTTCCAGTTATGTGCAATCTACCTATGATCACTGGTATACATAGAAACCAGCCTATCAGTGGACTGCTTCTTATTGAAATTAAGACCACCTGCCACTGGATTAAAATATCTTTTTTGTTTTATTTGTTTGCTTGTTTTAATCAGTTTGATACTACTTACAGTTTTAAGCTTTGTTTAACCTCCAAAGGAAATCTTTTGTCAGGGCATTTTAATACATACAATCCCAAATATTGTGTGCGTGCAGTGTGTGTACACAGAGACTTTGCAGTTGTGGTTAAACATTTACATTCACTCAACATGAGTATGAATATCATGGTCATTTGGGGGCTTTTAGTGACTTCCTTGAACTGTTCTGTTCTATTTCTTCAGCGTGGAATGATTGTACAGCATACATCTGTAAGTATATACATAAAGCTCCAATAACATTTGGTTAAATGTGCTTTAGCAAGTTGCACCTTGACCATACACTTTTGGTAGCCATCAACAAGCTCCTGACATAATTCCAGTTGGATATTTGGCGACATGTTTTTGCAGAATTGGGAAAGTTCATTTAAATTGGTTGGTTTACCGGCACGGACCCAGCTTTTAAGCATAGTCCAAAATCTTTGGGAAGGCCATTGCAGAAGCTTAATGTTGGCCTGTTTAATCCATTCAATACCGACTGTGTCCAAGTTTCAACCATCTAGCTGTTGATTTAAGTTGAAGTTGAAGAATTTGAGTGTAGTCTTCCTCCTTCAGTATTCCATTACTTTATACAATGTGCCAATACCACTGGCAGCAAAACAACCCCAGAGCATGATGATACCACCATGCTTGACAGCACAGTGTTTCTAGGTTTGAAAGTCTCGTCTTTACTCCTCCACACATACCTGCTGTCATTGCTCAATCTTTGTCTCATCTGACCATAAAACTTTTCACCAGAAACCATTTGACTTGTCCATGTGGGCAGCTGCAAATGTCAGTCGGGTTTGAAGGTGTGGATTTTGGAGCAGAGGCTTCTTTCTTGGTCAGCACACTCTCAATCACTAAAACTGGTTCACTATGGACAGAGATGCTGGTGTTCCTAAGTTTCCAGTTTCATGGAGGTTTGAACTCCTGAACATCCTAACTAATTTCCTCTCCTCAGACTGTGACAGTTTTTCCAAGGTCTGGAAGAAGATCTAAAATGGTGACACATTCAAATAACTTGAACTGATGACCGTGGAATCTGCAGTGTTTTAGAAATAGCTCCAACTTCTGTAAATCCGCAGTTCCCTTTATAAATCCCCACTTTCTGCAACTTTCTGATTGTTCTGATTTTCAGTAAATCCAAGGAGTTCTGTCAAACAAATAGACTGTGTACATTTTCAGTCATCCAGGACTTGGTCATCTAAAGAGCTTGGAAAGAAAGAGACTGGACTTTTTTGAGTTTTTTGAAGATGCTTCACCTCTCATCCAAGAGGCTTCTTCAGTTCTAAAACAAAATGGTGGAGAGTAGTTTTTTTATTCAGTACTTTTCTCAAGTTAAAAACATCATGGCTCACTAACATAGTAGCAATGTATTCACTGTGATATTGTGTGCTTCGACAGCTATTATGTGCAATCTAGCCCATGATCACTGGTATACATGAGAATCACCCTGTCAGTGGACTTGCATCAAAGCGGGGTGGGCTATTTTTAATCAAATTGTTACAGTTTATAAGTATCTGTGTACACATATAGTATACACATGATATTTAGGCTTGTGTGTATCAGGATGCCTTGACAAAAGATGTTTTTTGAAGGGGAACCAAAGCTTAAAAGTCTCCATCTTCCCCTTGACTTGTGTTGACCAGGTGGTGAGGAAGGTTACTTCACAGGGATGTTGCTGAAAAAGTCACGAGTCACATTGGTGGAGAGCGAGATAGTAGCTTATCGCACCTCTCAGATGATGAGAAACTTGCTTGTCGCTCAGGTGTGTGCAAAATCATCTGATATTTTCTTCGTGTCCATAAGCTGTGCTGAACATGATGCTCAGGAACATTTTCCTTTGCAAAACTCAGGTAATTGTCGACGGCCAGAAGCTGTGCCTGATGACGTCTCACTTTGAGAGCTTTAAGGCATGTTCTAAAGAGTGTATGATTCAGCTGCATGTGGTGAAGTGGAGGTTTAAACGTGCACCTGATGATGTCACCGTTGTGTTTGGGGGAGACACAAACCTGAGGGATGTGGAGGTCAGACACTGCTACTTCCACTCAGATATAGCCAGTAAACTTGTAACAAATAATCACAGTAATTATTTTCTGTGGACCTGTCTCAGGTACCCAAGGTGGGCCTGCCTGCAACTGTCTGCGATGTGTGGGAGCGACTGGGCAAGCAGGAACACTGCCGCTACACGTGGGACACCACTGCAAACAACAACAAGAAAGCTTCCTTTCCTGTTCGCTTCCGCTTTGATAGAATCTATCTCCGCCCGGCCATCAAACGTGGAGTCTCACGTCTGGCTCCTGATCACATGGCCTTGGTGGGGCTGGAGAAGCTGGACTGTGGCCGCTACACTAGTGATCACTGGGGAATCTACTGTACCTTCTCAGCTGAATAGAACTACACAAAACAACCAAAACCACGAGAGTTAAGCATTTTATTTTAGATCAGCCGCTCTTTAAATCACTGTAGCGCTATGCAGGAAGATGTTCTTATCACCTGTAAATGATTCACCTTAATTTAATCAGTTTTATCCTCTAGTGTGTGTCTGCTTAAGTGTTTTATGTGGTTAACATGACAAATTAAAATATGAAAAGTACCAATAAATTATAATGTCTTTGTTTTGATATAAACTTGCACTGATTGATGAAAAGCCCACTAACAGAAGTCTGACAGCTGTTCAGCTTTTAACCTTGTTACATGATCTTCCTCAGTGGATGGAGTTGGGACTGAAAAACACCACACACAGCGTGAGAAACCCTACTGGGATGTTGCTCTGTATGTAATACAAGCATCAGACCACTAGAGAGCAGTCCACAGGTGAATAGCAACTGTTCAAACAGTGACTTACAGTACTGAAAGAAGTGTTATGGAAAGTCGTAATTGTTAGTCCAACTTTTAACCAGTTGTGTTGGAATCTGTCTGTGGAGGGTGCTGGCCAGAAGTGTTTGTTTTGTTGTCTGGTGGAAAAATAAATGTGCTTCACTTTTCAAAATGCCTCTTGGACTTGTGATTCAATCATTCTCCTACCTGGACCCCTCCACCAAGACCAACTGTCTGTATGATCAACTCAGTCACCTATAACATCTCAAAGTTTCTGGCTTCGATCCTCAACCCGTTGGTAGGCAGCTCTGAACACCACATCCAGAACACCTTGGATTTTGTTGAGAAGGTGAGAGATGTCATTATGGAGGCAGATGAAACCATGGTCTCGTACAATGTTATACCTCTCTTCACTTGTGTTCCAGTCACTGAAGCGTTGGAGGTAGTTCTTAAGAGATTACAGGATGACCGCAACCTCAGCAACAGGACCACTCTCAGCACCGACCAAGTGTGTTTGCTTTTGGAACTGTGTCTTAATTGCACCTATTTCACATACAAGGGTCAGTACTACAGACAGAAACGTAGGTGTGCGATGGGTTCCCCAGTTTCACCCACTGTGACCAACGTGTACATGGAAAAAGTGGAAAAGAGGGCTTTGTTATCCTACCCTGGAACACCACCAAGTCATTGGTTCAGGTATGTGGATGACACCTGGGTGAAAATCAAATCTCAGGACGTACCACAATTCAGTGATCACAATAACTCAGTGGACCGACACATCAAATTCACCAGGGAGGATATGAAAAGTGGCAGGTTAGCCTTCTTAGTCTGTGAAATTTCCATCAGTAGTGGGGAACATTTAAAAGTTGATGTGTATTGTAAACCTGCCCATATGGATCAGTATTTAAGGTTTGATTCTCATCATCGATTGGAGCACAAACTGGGTGTCATCAGGACGCTACAACACAGAGCGAACACCATCCCCACATACAGAGCAGCCAGGGAAGCAGAAGAACATCACATCAAGAAGGCCCTGAGTAAATACTGTAATCCCAGCTGGACATTTGTCAAAGCTGGGAAGGCACCTAAAGAAAGCTCCAGGTGATCCAGGAAAGAAGGACAACCGCTCCCTTAGCGAAAACCTGTAGTGATCCCGTATGTGTCAGGAGTATCGGAACAGTTGAGACGCATTTTCTAAAAACACCAAGTCTCTGTGGCTTTTAAACCCCAAAACACGCTGCAAAAAAATTGGTCCACCCCAAGGATCAGATCCCCCGACACAAACAGGGTAATGTAGCATACGCTGTTAAGTACCAGGAGGATTGCCATGATTTATACATCGGGGAAACCAAACAACCTCTGGCAAAGCGGATGGCACAACACAGAAGAGCTACCTCGTCAGGCCAGGACTCCGCAGTCTATTTAAACCTACAGGCCAGTGGACACTCTTTCAATGATGAGGATGTACACATCCTGAACAGGGAGGAACGCTGGTTTGAGCGCGGAGTCAAGGAGGCCATTTATGTGAAAAGGGAAAGACCATCTCTGGATCGAGGAGGGGGCCTAAGGGTACATCTTTCACCATCTTACAATGCTGGATTGCGGACCTCACAGCCCAGTGTTCATTCAGTGGTGCTAGTTTCAGTCATTATGCAAATGTACTGTTTATAAGATTGGGGAAACCTGCAGTCAGCTGAGATGGAAGAATTCACTTGGATGAGTGACGAAACATTTCTCCCACTGAAAATGCTACGTACAGATGAACAGAATCAACTTTTTGGGATGCTCTCACTGACATTAATGGAAATAATATTTGACAATTTTTATTAAGGACAGAAAGGTTTTCTTCCTTTCCTTGGTTAATATTTTTAATTTTTCTGATAAAGTTTTTAATTCATAACTGTAGTTATTTCAAAGCCAAATCCTTTTGGAAAAGTAAGCTCTCATGACTTTGATTTAATTACATTAAATGCTTTTAAAATCTGTCGTGGTGGTGTTGTATGAAATCTTTTATATCTTTGGTTTTTTTTTTGCTTGCTTACATTTACATATTGTGATACTTTCTGAATCTCTGTTGTTGCTTTCTTTGCTTTGTCTATTCATTGGCTTTTCTCTGTATGTATCTTTATTTAAGGTTGGTAAAATAAATATTAAACCTTGATAGAATGGGTGGAGCTAGAACATGTCAACATACTTTGAACCATATTTGGGTTGAAACGAAGGACACAGAGAGTCATATACACATACTGAGAAACTGCCTGGGTATATTGGCAACCAAGCCCTTTTTTATAATGTGTGTTTTTTTTATGACTTAAGCGGTGCATAATCTTCCTGTGACGTTTATTACAGAGATCCTTGAACTAATTTGCTGAAGGAGACATGGAGAGCGACTCTGAAACACACAGTGGTGAAGATACTACTCCAGATGACTGGTAAGTCTGCTGTCTGTTCTTCTCTTTGATTTTCATATAAACTTGCACTGATGGATGAAAGGTCCATTAACAGAAGTCTGACAGCTCTTCAGCTTTTAACCTTCTTACATGATATTCCTCAGTGGATGTAATGTCTTTACTTACATCGGTAAATAGGCTTTCATGAGCAGGATTTACAAAGAGGTCATATATAAAAAAAAAAAAAAAATACATGTTTACCCATGACGCTTTATATTTTAGCTGACTGACTCTGTGAAAAACTTCCAGGATGGATTTAGCTGTAGACAGTCCTGCTGCCACACAGAAACCCTCAGAAAAAGAGGATTTTAAACTATCCTTGATCACCTGGAATGTGGACGGGCTTGATGGGGAAAAACGTCCAGAGCGTTCCAGAGGCCTGGTTAAATATTTAAACTTGTAAGTTCATGTTACACTTTTCACACTTTTAGACATCGTTTGGGGGAAAATGTTGCTGGAGATGCAACATTTTGCTAAAGGCTGCACATATGTGAAAGTTAATATGATTAAAGTAAATCTTTGTAAATGCAGATACAACCCTGATGTGGTGTTTCTGCAGGAGCTCGTTCCCCCTTATGTGCAGTTCTTGAAGGAACAGCTTGTCAACTACCTGATGATTGAAGGTACAGTATGTCAGATACAGTTAGGAAAGGCAAAGGTATGAATGATCAAATGGTGATTAATGGCTGAATGCAGTTGAGCTGCTTTGCTTTGACTTCGTGTAACACATGAAGAGAGCTGCTAAGGACTTTAGTCAATATTAATAACATCTGTGTTCTTCCTTCACTGTTTTTATAAAACCTGACTTTTGTATTGAGACTACATGCTTATTAGTGTCGTGGGATAGCTCTGTGGCAAACGGTTCTTGGACCCAAATGAAGGACTTGCCAGACAAACTAAACTCAAAACACAGCTTTATTAGCTGGAAAAAGGCGACCTTTACAAAAGATAAGGCAGAGTAAAACTTGAACAAACTCTAAGGGCTTAAGTACACATGAGGTAATCAGGGAGATAGGACACACCAGGGAACACGGGTGAGCAAAATCTGACTAACGAGACAGGGGACACAATACTGAACAACGCACACAAGACAGGAAGCTAACAAAATAAACAGGAAACAACACACACACCAAGGCTCAGGCTAAGACGCATGAACTAAAAACTGAGACTGGGAATAAACAGAAATGGAGACACACAACAGACTGGAGAAGCAAAAGGATGAAACAGAGAGAGAGAAACATGTGAACAGGACGACAGACGTATTAACTAGACAAGACAGGGAACACAGGCAGACACAGAGACACAACCGGGGAGACAGGGATCACCAAGGGAACTAAGATCAACTACGGAACAGAACTAAAAACTTGGATAACAAAACTCAGAAGAGCTATGAAATAACAGTCAAAGAATAAATAAATCACTCCATAAACTCACAATAAATAATTAAACCCACAAAGGGTTTAATGGGGAGGAGGGGGGTGGGGGTTATGTATCAGGATGCCTTAACTAAAGATTTGCTTTGAAAGGGAACCAAAGCTTAAAAGTCTCCATCTTCCTCTTGACTTGTGTTGATCAGGTGGTCAGAAAGGTTGCTTCACAGGGATGTTGCTGAAAAAGTCACGAGTCACATTGGTGGAGAGCGAGATAGTACCTTATCCCACCACTCAGATGATGAGGAACCTGCTTGTCGCTCAGGTGTGTGCAAAATCATCTCTGATATTTTCTTTGTGTGCATAAGCTCTGCTAAACATGATGCTCAGGAACATTTTCCTTTGCAAAAATCAGGTGATTATCAACGGCCAGAAGTTGTGCCTGATGACATCCCACTTTGAAAGCTGTAAGGCAAATACTGCAGAGCGTCTGAATCAGCTGCATGTGGTGAAGCAAAGGTTGAAACGTGCACCTGATGATGTCACCATTGTGTTTGGGGGAGACACAAACCTGAGGGATTGGGAGGTCAGACACTGCTACTTCCACTCAGATATAGCCAGTAAACTTTTAACAAATAATCACAGTAATTTTTTTCTGTGGACCCGTCTCAGGTGACCAAGGTGGGCCTGCCTGCAACTGTCTGTGATGTGTGGGAGCGACTGGGCAAGCAGGAACACTGCCGCTACACGTGGGACACCACTGCAAACAACAACAAAACTTTTCCCTATGTTGCTCGCTGCCGCTTTGATAGAATCTATCTCCGCCCGGCCATCAAACGTGGAGTCTCATGTCTGGCTCCTGATCACATGGCCTTGGTGGGGCTGGAGAAACTGGACTGTGGCCGCTACACTAGTGATCACTGGGGAATCTACTGTACCTTCTCAGCTGAATAGAACTACACAAAACAACCAAAACCACGAGAGTTAAGCATTTTATTTTAGATCAGCTGCTCTTTAAATCACTGTAACTCTATGCAGGAAGATGTTGTTATCGCCTGTAAATGATTCACCTTAATTTGATCAGTTTTATCCTCTAATGTGTGTCTGCTTAAGTGTTTTATGTGGTTAAAATGACAAATTAAAATATGTAAAGTACCAATATATTATAGTGTCTTTGTTTTGATATAAACTTGCATTGATGGTTGAAAAGTCCATTGACAGCAGTCTGAGAGCTCTTCAGCTTTTAACCTTGTTACATGATCTTCCTCAGTGGATGGAGTTGGGACTGAAAAACACCACACACAGCATGAGAAACCCTACTGGGATGTCACTCTATATGCAATACAAGCATCAGACCACTAGAGAGCAGTACACAGTTGAATAGCGACTGTTCAAGCAGTGACTTACAGTACTGAAAGTAGTGTTATGAGAAGCGTTAATGGTGAGTCCAACTTTTAACCACTACACATGTTGTGTTTTGTGTGACATTAAAGGAAATAAAGTTTGGCATGTTTTATTAAGGACGGAGCACC
>VUQG01045913.1:16141-27004 GCA_015106755.1 Etia nguti
CAGGAGACCCCCCCCCCCCACCCCCACCTCACCTTACAGGACTTAAAGGATCTGTAGCTTGCTTGGTGCAGATACCTAAGCACACCTTCTGGGGTCTCGACAGGTCAGGGCTGTTTTGGCAGCAAAACAGGGTCCAACACAATATTAGGCAGGTGTTATTCCTGATCAGTATACAGATATATCACTCATCAACATGTAAATTCTGGAGTTTCACTTCATTTGGGTTACACAATGCACATTAAAACAACTCTACTTCCATTTGTATTAATGTGTTATCAAAATGCTAAAGAGTAATATTACTTCCTTGGATTTTAGTGGCAAGACTTTGAGTATTTAACTTGCAAATCTTTAAATTCTACCAAGCTGGAACTGGATAGATGGATTTTTTCTTTTTTTTTTTTTAAGTGGGTCAGTTTCTTTATGGTTTAACATTTTGGGCTTCAAATTCTAAAAGAAGAAAATAAATTGTTGAAATTAAATGTAACTTTCAAGAAGGGAAGATATTAACTCTTTCTGCATAACAAATGGAAAATAAATGATGCAATTTTTTACATGCAATTTTTTTTTTTATAGAAAACCACATATTAAATATATATATGTAATCTTAATTTTAAAGTTACAAGCTGTAGTGTAAGTACTACAATTGGTAGTTACATATATATTTAGATGCCCGATAACAAAGAAGTGAAAGGCTTGTGACGTTGACATTACTTTTACCTTTTAAACTATCAAGTGTATTTTAAAATAATATAAAAGCCTTCACATTTGTCCTCCTGCGACCTGTCACTGCCGACAACAAGGACCGTAGAAAGAAAAGAAACATTCACCAGGAGTTAGTCTCCAAAATGCTGTTTTCAAATCCACACCCAAATGAACCCTTCATCCACATCTCTCCACAGTAAAGCCACTAGCCTGACAAAAATATTTAGCCCTGCCACTCTCTTGATATTGGATATGTCACCCTCCATTGCCTGTACTATGGACCAATGTCAAAGTCATTTTGCCTGTGGTGATTTTCTGTACCATGAGCTGCACAATACCTTTCCTGAAGATGATGCTGTCCATGAGAAGAATTTCAAAAAGGTAAAGTCTAAGGGTGCCATTTCTGGAATTGCACTGCCACAGAGATGCATACAGGCGATTTAACAGACTAGTGAAAATATATAAATTGCTTTACACACAACCATCCATGTGTGCTCACTGAACCAATCTTGCCCTAAATACTGATGGACAACTGGCACAGTCTTAGACTGACATCTCCCTCAGTTTCAATTAAGACCTAAAACATGACAAGTCCTTTATATTAGAACACCACGTTAGATTACCTCACATCATTGCCGCCAGCTAAATAAATAAATAAATAAACGGCATTAAAATACCTTTCTCATCCATATACCAATTATCAGCCTCCTGAAACATGAGGCAAAATGGATTTCAAATTATCCATTTTTACAAACAGCTGAGGATGCACCTGCTGCAAAGAGGATAGAAAAAACTTCCCACAATGTTATAAGAGCTCAGACACAGAGACCTTCAGTATTTTGGAACAAAGCAATTTACTGGGAATGAATAAAATTAAAGGCTAGAGATAAGTTTGTATGTGACATGCAGTCTTGTAAACAATACCTACATTTGACATCTGTAAGCACGTCCTAGCTACCAACACATATAATCCAGTGACTAATGAGAGCTTGTAGCAATGAAAATGCTAACGCTAACGGAGGTGAGTTAGCTCTAAAAGGTAAAGGGAAGTTACCGGTCCGTTTCTTTAAAAAAAACTTCAATGCATGTGAGAAGCACACATCACACAGTTATGACAGTTAAGAGACAGATAAACATTAGCACGGCTGCACGGGCCCAATCATCTGAAATCACGCCTGAAATAACATGTGCTAGCATGCTAAATATACGCTACAGCACGTGCTAGAGTTCTTCTCTCCTGATCAATCACACAACATAAAGTGTTACCCAACATTATAAAGAAACGGCACAAATGCTTAATGGGAAAATAACCAAAACAACATTATACCTCATCTGTCCAAAGCTAATTTTCTGCTCTTTTATTATCTATCATCAATATCTTTAAGCATGTCTTTCAGGTTATTAGCATTTGAATATCCACCACTTTCACTGAATTATCGCCTCTTTGGACCACCCAAAATGAAAAGCTTTTAACAGAAAAATTACAAAGTCAATATTAATGTATGATACATTATTTGTCAGGTATCACCTTCGAATTTCTGAAGATTTACATGTTTCGCTTGTGGCCAAAAATTCTGAATGCACGTCAAACATAAGTCTTTTTAGATATTATGGTAATAGCTACCTAAATACAACTGCTTTTTTTCTTTTACACTGTGAAGCTATTCCTTCAGTTTCATCAAAAAAAACCCCACCAAAATCCATAAAATTCATCCTGCTGTAGCTAACAGTTAGAGCTGCACGCTGAGCAAACAAGCAGACCTCCATAGACAGTGAAGATGTTCCACTAATTACCTAGTGCCTCCGTACGCATTTTGTTGATGACATCGCTGTGTGTTATCTTTCAGCTTTGCCACTGTCAAAATAAATATATAAAAACATGTAACCTTACTGGCAAGATATGTAGACAGACAGGCAAAAAGAAAAAGGATGGGATTATAGTGCACACACTGTGACAACCAATTTGGCAAAACAATCCAGGCTGCTGCAATGTTTCACCAGGGGACGGGAACTTTACATGAAATGTCAGGGCAAACATTGACCGTGACAGGCTGACCATTGAGGTAATCCATTACTGTGCTCTGATAATGGTCCCATGCGTGGAGGCTTCAGAATCTCTCTGAGTCTCCCCCTCAACACCCTTGGGGTTTAGGGGTAGTGAGATGACTGTGAATGATGTGAGTGATGACTGTGAAGACGAATGACTGTCGGTCGAGCCAAGTCTGAGCTGCAAGTAGTGCGCAGAGACTTAATATACCACCTTCAAATATGTCTTCCAAGTAAAAGAGCCAAGATCAGCCCATCTGCTTCAGATATTATGCCATCAGGTACAACTCTCATAAACACTTCAGCCGAGAGAGACTTCTAAAACGAGTGTAATTTAATAGTGCTAATACCCAGTAAAGCTATATGGAGAGATACAGCCTGGTAACACTAATAAAATTAAACTGAGAGCGTTTTCTCATACTCACTATACAACAAGATGACACTTCTCAAGTGTATTTGCCAAAAAATAAACTTCATTTTCTAATTTCATATGGTGCACATTCACACCTATGTGAAACCGACGTACAGGGGAGAGGACTCACACGAGCACAGGAAAAGCATGCAAACCCCAGATAAACGGGCCTCACAGGCCAGTGGATTCGGCCAAGGACCCTCATGCTGTGAGGCTAACCACTGCAGACCCCTGCAAGGCAAAAATACTGTTCCAACACTCCTCTCAACTGCATCTTAGGCCTGCCAATTTATTTTCCATCTGTTTCACACCACAACTATTTACATTGTGTTTTCGAATGAAGATGAAAAAAACATATGTGGAAAAACTTGAGGTTTTGGACACTTTTGTAATCCATGTACAGAAATAATCAGGGTAGTTCAAAAATTGATTGATGTTTGGCAATTCCCGGCAACTACAGGCGAAATAACTGCTGCTGACGCTAAGTGGGCAGGACTCTCTCCATAACCCTTTAGATGAGTCACTGAAGAGTCTACCAATGAGAGTGAAGAATAACATTGACTGACAAATGGCCTGCTAGTAAATATGTTATACTCTCGTGTATTTACTAGCAGGTCACCCTCTAATGATTAGAGGGTCACCTAGGCCAGCGGTCCCCAACCCCCGGGCCGTCATTTGGTACTGAGCTGCAAGAGTTGAAGCTCGGGTGTGAAATTTATGGTTTTTATGGTTTTTATCGTTATTTTTTTATCGATTTTATCGTTACCTCGGTTTCCCTGGGTCTTTTCCCGTGTGTTATGAATAAATCTTCTTTTTTTTGGTACTGGTACTGCTTTTATTTTGTTGTATTTATCCGCGACACCTTAAAGGCCGGTCCGTGAAAATATTGTCGGACATAAACCGGTCCGTGGCGCAAAAAAGGTTGGGGACCGCTGACCTAGGCAACCGGAGCCTGGAATGTCCGAGCGACGCACAAGCGATGCACAACGAGCGAATCGCTTGCAGTGTGTTCGACTATTCAGACTTAAATAGACATCCAGATCCAGTGTGTGTGATGACACTGTTTCTACTGCCATTTTTTATATACAGTCAATGGTTTACTTGCTTCCTTTCTGTGAAGAAAGGGGGGGATTGGTCGAAAGTACTCACTGCACACGAGGAGAAAGTTTGGTTGCGCGTCGATAGTCCTTGCCTTGCATGAAACAGTTGCAGTAAAAATAGATGTAGAGAAATGAGGTGAAAAAAGGCCTTGTTTTCCCCTCCAGGTGGGTGTTTCTATAATGATGTGACATCATGTGAAAACAATGAATACAAGACTTAATATTAAAAAAACACACACACACGCACAAAACAGAGATTCTGTTGCACTGCAACAGAAAAAAGTCGGACCACAGCGAGGAATTCATTGCCATGTTGCAACTCAAAGTAAAATGATAATTATAGCCACAGGAACTGCAGCTCTGTGGGCAATAAAGAGGAACATGGGTATGGATGAAAAAAGGGATTATTTTAATGGGTAAGAATTCTGTATTTGATGTACTGAGGGAGCACTGAATTTGAAAAATAAAATGTGCACATGCATTTAAAGTCTTTAAACGCAGAACTGGCTTTGTCTTTTTGCCAGGAGCATATTTATTCTTCTAATTAGGCACACTCTACAAAAGCAATTAGATCCGACAATAATTGCTCAGGTTTCAGCAACGGCCGAAAGTGGCTCGTACATTTACTGGAACTTTTTATACGTACATTTTCAGGTAATTCTAATTTCGATTTGAAAACAACGAAACATTTCAGAGGGGATTGTCATGCTACAAAGCATCGAGGGAATACGCTGATATTAATGTGTACACGGCTAATTTTTCTTGACCACTGGCCTGCAGCTTGACAAGACCATTACAAGAATATATTCAGTGGTTCCTGCACTGCCCACAGGCGGCCATACTGGTTGCAACCCATCATCTAGTTTGCTCACAGTGTATAAACAAGTCAATTTCTTTCTCTACAGAGCAAGTCAAGCTGTCAGGATGCCTGTCAAATAATGATCTACATGCATGCACAATGGGAGGGCACGGGTGCACACGCCCCTGCCTTTCCTTTTAACAAACTTCATTCTGCTGCCGCTGATATCATCTGTGAATATTTCAGCATGCTGGAGTAGGCAGGCTGTAAGATGACAATAAAAGACGAAAAGGGAAAAAAATGAAATAAAGTCACAGAAAGAAGAGAACACTCTCAAGCTGAAATACAAAATTGCCCACCACTGTAGTTTTCCTGTCACCAGAATCCTGGGCCAGTCTGAGATACTCATTTATTTGTTTTATTCTGTCTCTCACTTCACATTCACAAGTTCTGGGGCTTTTCATATCACTCTGTGTAGTAGAATGTACCCATTGTTCCCCCCTGGAGATTAAACACCACGAAATGTCAATTTGAAATAAACAGACTCAAAATCCAACCCCAGCAAGAGGAAGGGAAGGTGGGAGTGGTGGCAGGGAGAGAAGAGAGATTAGAGAGAAACTGGGGAAGCATAGTAGGATAAGAAAACAGGAAAAAAAAAAAGAAAGGGTGGGGTCCAAAATGTCTTCTGTCGGGTCTTCGGTAAAGAAAGAAGAGAGTGTGAAAGTGCTGTAATAAAACGTTAAAAAAGAAATAAATACATTTTGGACCACGCTGCCAAGCAAATCCTTTTTATTCCCCGAGCAAAAACAGCCATCTCGGAAGAAAAGCATTTCATTCCTGCACATTTTCTGCTACGGGCAGTTGGAGGAACCAGCAACCAATACGTTGTAAAGTGCCACAGGAAGCTCGGGTGAGGAAGGTTAATGAACCCACCTTTTCCATCGTCCCAGTGGGCGTTTTTTTATGGGAGAAAAATTAATTACTTGTGACAAATACACCGGCACTTGGATGAGCTGCCATTTCTGCCAGGCGGTCTGTGAACAAAAACATTTTTCCAATGCGGTTATATTAGCCATGGACTTGCCTAATCAGCGCCCGATGCAGAAACTTGCCTCGGCACACGCACAAAGAGACACAAAACCAAACCCTGCATCCCGAGACGCTGACAAAACATGACAGCGTATAAAAAATGCAAAGTTCACAAGCGCTGACACTGATGGCATGCTGTTTCCAGAGTAAAACATTGTACATGCTCTGCCATTATGACTTCGTCCTCTGGGGAAACAGCCGTGTGAAATGACAGACATTCTTCCTTTTGAGCTCCCTGCACAGCAGCGATTGTGCCTGGAACCCTTACAAACACAGGGTTTGAAAGTTTTATTTATTTATTAAATGCATTGCAGCAACATGCTCAAAACTCCTAATGAAATAATTTGCTCTCATTTCTCCCACAAGTATCACCATGATTAGAATGACATGTTTTAGTGTGTCCCCCCTGCCAGCTGCATATTGACCCTGTTAATCATGCTGCTAAACGCCGTTTCCTTTTCCGGATCGGTCAGTTTGATAAACTGTTCATTGGCTTCATGTGTTGGAGGGTGCCAAGGTCTGAACCAGAACTATTAAGCCAATAAAGAATATGGAGTTTTAATAATTAAGATCATGCTGGCTTATGATTGCGTTCAGAGTTCCCAGCAGACGCCGTGGAGAACATGATATTGCATATAAATGAACCTTAACTTGGATGAATTAAAAAAAGAAATGGGAAATAAAATGTTTTGAGAACATTAGTCACCCATCTATAAATTATGCTTCTAGAACAAGCATTACAACTACAGTGCTGTGCAAAAGTCTTAAGTCACCCTTCATTTTGGGGGAAAATATGGGAAATAGATGCAGAGATTTATCTAAGCATTTGTAAACATGCATGAAAATACAGTATTTTAGGTTAAAACAGAGTTTGGTACAATTCCAGCAAACTTGAAAGTCAATATTTGGTATGACCACCTTTATTCTTCAACAGAGGATGAAATCTATCAGTCAAGCTTTCTTGTCATTTCTATAAGTACACCTATAGTCTTCAGGGACAGGTGTCCAGGCTTTTTTAAGGACATTCAAAGTTTTTCCTTGATGTTGCCTTTTGTTCTGTTCTCTTCTAAGATGATCCCAAAATGCTTCAATAACACGGAGGTTTGGAGAGGCTAGTCTATGACTGACAGAGTGCATTGTGTGTTTTGCTATCCAGGTATATTTTTACTGCAATGTGTGTGGGATCACTGTCATGCATGGTATGTCGTGGTGGACCAAAATCTCATGTGACTTTGATTGTTATAATTTCCATCAGTTTTTGACAAGATCCCCTGAAATGCAGCCCAATGCATGACAGAGCCTGCTAAACCGTGTTTTAGAAATACTGTAGACACTCACTGTTGTCTCATCACTTCCTCTATACATACTGAGGAAAATTTGAATCAAAATTTCTTGTGTAATTTGGCATACCTCTTTGCTATTAATGGAGGCGGTCGTATCTTTTCCCTCTCCCTTTCCCTTATCTTTCCTGCTTGGCTTCTCATGTCCTTGTCCTCATAACTTTCTAACCCTCAGAGAGTCTCTCAGCCTTGTTCTCTAAAACCTAAAGAATTATGGATTTGATCAACTGGTACCTTAACACAATTGACACACTCTTCTCGATGAGAAGCCTGGGTTCGGGAGACCCAGACTGTCCTGCAGG
Organism: Etia nguti; assembly: GCA_015106755.1. NCBI lineage: Eukaryota > Metazoa > Chordata > Actinopteri > Cichliformes > Cichlidae > Etia > Etia nguti. The sequence continues at coordinate 23,932 of VUQG01045913.1, forward strand.
GACGTTTTCTGCCCGATACACGATGGATGGTTGAGCCAAGTGGCGCGTCGTGTGCCTGGTGGGACTGTCGATTGAAGACATCGAAGGTATCTACCTATTCGGAACCATGATAACAGGGTTCTTGCTGATTGGAGCTGGCTCGGCCCTGGCTTATCGAAGATTACGGCGGTTACGGCTGTTCAAAACCCCACAAGGCTGGCCGCTATGACCAAAGCGATGGGAAGGGCCGTGAGTACTCAGACTGTGCTCATTGAATGCAATATGGATAAGATCTTGGAGAAGCTCACGGCTCTTCAACGGGAAATTGATAGACCCGGTGACCAGTGACAGACATTTAGACCAACTGTAAAATGCAGTTTGTTCGCACTAACCCAAACAACCACCGCCTTCATTCGCGGCTACCCCCACGGCGCAACAACAAATTCTTCTCCCTGCTAACGGGACTGTGTTTTGACTCTCTGCCGATATTCTTAAAGGCCACCTGCGTCAGCTGGAGGACTGTTGACTTTTGCTTAACTGGACACACACGCATGTACACTGACACAGATACGCTCTCACCCACCATCATCCATCCCAAACGCCTCTGATACTTGCTACCACACGGTGCAGATGGCGGGTCTGTCCAGCGCTGCTGTCTGCACCGGCTCCTTACCCTACACCCTTCCCCCAATTGCATGTCACGTGTTTTACATGGTGTAGATTTAAATATTCATGTGCTTTTTTGTGCTGAGGTGTTTTTTTTTTACTGTCCTCAAACTGGTCTCCCAGTTAGGACTGGGAGAGCTGGAAAAAGCCTGGAGAGCTGTTCTCAAGACATCTTCAAACACTTTAAACAATAACAAGAAAAACAACAAAGTCTGGAAGCAAAATGTGAAGAAATGGGAGTGTCTCAAGACAAGTCCAAGGAGCTTGGAAAGAAAGTGACTGGACCTCTTGAAGACATTTCACTTCTCATCCGAGATACTTCTTCAAGAAACCTAAAGAAGTCCAGTCACTTTCTTTACAAGCTCCTTGGACTACCATGACCTTGATGACTGAGAACCTACACAGGCACTACCGTATGAACCACACTAAAAAAGTAAAGCGTGTACACATGCCTTAGCTCACCTTAAATGCTTTCAGCTAACCGGAGTAAGTGTCCCTTAAGGACAGCATTAATCCTCACATATGATTCACACCTTTGTATAATCCTTATAGAGAAATACCAGTAAGAGCAGCAGAGACTTGAGATAAAGGAAGAAGGGTCAAAAGGTGGGGAGCTTAATGGTGATGTCAAATCAAAATAAAGCAAGAGGAGGTAATTCAGCAAGGCTTTGGACACTACTGTCAGTGAAAGTACTGAAGTATAGCCACAGTAGGACAATTAAATAGCTATCCATTTCCTCTAATGGTCGCGTTTGGTGGCGGAATGACAAATTAGAATTCAATGAAGTTGTACTTATTATAGCTGGATGCTTGCCTTTAATGTCTGTGCAGTGGCACCCTGAACTCACAGACAAATTACCCAGAACATCACAGTGATGAATTATTTATGTGATATCGGATAACGGACACCTTTAGTTGAAACTTCCACACAAAAAAGGGTAAAACTTTGAATGTGTCAAGTGGCTCTGCGGCTCAGTTAGCCTGTTTGATGTGGTACAGAATATCTGGGACAAAAAGCTTGAAGCTGTGTTAAAATGTAGATAAATACAGAATTCAAATAGCACAGAGGCATCATATTAAATGTTTGGGGAAAAAAACCCATAACTTTTACTTCAGGATATTTTATGTTAAGAAAAATATGCTTATTTTGGATTTACAGCAAGCAGCATGTTTCAATAAGGATGGCAAAGGGGCAGGAAAAGATTAGAAATGTTCTGTGCTGAGTACAATACCCCCCTCCCAACAATAACACTGTAAAAGTTTTTAGAGTCTCACAACTAATTAGGGTAGTAGTGGCATGATAGGTTATTTAAGAGCATCCAGGAACACCAAGCACCGCTGGAGAACTTTCTGTTTAATGGAAACATACCAAAATTTTCTACCCCACAAGAGCAACACTGTCCAAGAAAAACTTACTCTTTGATCTTATGTGAGCAGTATTACAGTTGCTTCTTGCAACTGCATCAGGATGACTAGTGCTAATCCCCCTCAGTGTTTATGCAAGCAGTGCACCAACATGCTCTGAGTTACGTTTGGGTGATATTCCATGTGTTGGTGAGCTGCTGAGTGTTAGAAAGTTTGCAGTAAAATCAACAGAGTTCAGTTACATTTTAACAGTTTGTGGCATTCCATTATCAAAAAGGTCTTTGTACATTTCTCTGTCTTTTTGACACTGACCCCAGGCAAAAGTAGAAAGATACAATATATAGATGGAGATGTCCATACAGAGTTTTGATTCTGCAAAGCTCAGTATCAGTTCAGTATCATGCTGGAGCCTTTAATCAGCTCTGACCTCTGGGCGAAGGGTCTTGCTGCCTTAACTGTGTGGTCTGCTAGAAACAGACACACTGAACTGTTTCGTCGTGGCAGCCATCCACGACTCCTCATTAGCAAAGTACACAATGCTAACTAAGTGTAAAGAAGTGTAGTTTGAGCCAGCATCAGACTTTACAAGCACTAGAAAACAAAGTAGGTTTAAGAGCTAACTGTGCAAGGAAAATAAAGGACGGACCATTTCCTCCAAACTGCCATGGCAAAAAAGGATGACGACAAAGCCTTGCTTTGTGCCCTTAGCTGGACATAGCGTAGCATAGCATGGTGTAGCAACAGATTACCTGTCAAAGCACAGGACTCCTTCACTTTAATCATTTTCCATGTAGTGATTTGGATAATTTTGTTTGCTTCTGATTACTTTTCAAGGTTATGTTATTGGGTTAGTTAATATTACAACAGCTAATCTTATACAAATCCAGCTTCTTGCATGCTATTGTTCATTTTTGTGTTTGCTAACTCTGTATCATTTTCCCACTCTGACCCTCTCCAAATGGTGTTGACACTTTAAGAAGACAATACTGAAAAGATATAAACAATGCCATTTGCTTCCTAGCAAGTCAAAGGACTGAATAAGCCTATAATTGCCCGTGCTTCA
>VUQG01045913.1:27024-46048 GCA_015106755.1 Etia nguti
GTGCTTCAAGCAAACAATCAAAAAAACGCATTCAAATGTACAATTTAATCAATTCACTTATCATCTAGGTGGCCTGTTGGGAAACACACTTAATTGACACTATTTGTACTGAACTACTGAACGAGCAGCGGCATAGATTGCCTTTAAAACTCTCTTAGTGGCACATTTATAATTATGGAAACACAGACACAGATGCTCTGGGTGATATGATGGCATCAGAAGGCTCTTAATTTAATGCAGGCACATCATTTGTCCTATGGGAGCTTCATCCTAATATAGGAGCTTATTGCAGATTTAGTTAGATCCTAATTTCGGTCATCACTTGCATAAAGGACAAGCCAGAATTGCTATTACATGAAATGCACTGTAGGACATTTCTCAAGGTTTTGATTTTTTTTTTTAGTTTACAACTCAAGGTCTTAAATTTTTTTATGTTGTTGTAGGAGTTATATATTGGAGTGCAATTTCATCTACGTGCTAAAATTGTAGACATTGTGTTTCATAAATATATTTGTATTACTATTAAAAACTATAAACAGGGACTACAGCTGTACTTCCCACAATAATAACACGTGGAACTCTTTTCCATCCAGTGGGTCATTTGTTGCCCTAAATTGCTCCCAAGACAAGCCCATTTGGTTCACTCATCTATGGCCTACTACAAATGGTGTATTGTCAGAGGCTTGGAGACTTGTCATGGTTTGGTTATCTTAGCAAAGAGAATACCACAGCTGTCTTTGATATAAATGAGGCCATGGCTCTGAATTGAAATAGATCTTCCTAAGCTTTGGGGTCATTACTTCAAGTTAGACGAAAGGAAGGTGAGTTTGACTTAAAGTCATATCTCAGCAGACAATGTAAGGTCATGGCAGTTGTGCTAATGTTGCGGCAACATAGACAGGGTCATATAATATCACGATTCCTTAAAGTGTTCTGCTCTGTTTTGATAATTTACTTGAAAAAGAAAAAAATCTAAATAATAAAATGTGTACAAAATGAAGCAGAAAAACACAAAATTAGTCACTAGCATATACGTGATACAATGAGATCACTATGCTAAGACAATAAAACTTTTTAAGAAGTTGATGGATTAGTGGAATAAATGAAAAAGGGAGGTGGGGAAAAGCCATCATGTCCAAACTGTCTGGTATATAGCTAGCACTGTTATGAATAATGTTTAACAAAGTGTACAGCAGAATGATTTTTTTAATTAACCAATCCAAAACTTTATATTTGGCTTAGGATTTTAATTTCAGCGCGTGAAAATACAAACAGGCTTCGTATCATTGTCACTGTTTTTGCTCTTTGTTTCATTATCTGCCACTGTCAAACGGGATGGATTTGACCTGACAGGCTCACAAACCACAAAATCAGAAGCGAGAAGAGCGTCACCCAGGGAGCTGACGAAAAACAAATGGCTTCAACAACTGCACAGATAAACTGTTAGGCACCAGAAACCTGTGTTTCTGGGTAATTCCAAATATTAAGGTATTGTACTTTGGTGATATTTTCTCATCATTTTTGTCACCTCAAAGAGCCAGTTGGCACTATGATGCAGTCTCTTAACAAATTCCAAATCCAATCAACTTTTTTTCAGACAGAAAAACAGTTCAGAGGCAAAACTACAATGTAAATAAATGACTTTTTTTTTTTTAACCTTTAGCAGTTACTGGGAGGAGATTCTTCACTGAAATGCCTCATGTTTTAGTCACACTAGAGAACAAACAGGATGGCAACCAATTTGTGATGAGGTAAATAAGAAATCGGTGGTTGTCCAGCGATTACTTCGACTTTTTTCACATAGGGTAACCAATTGCAAGTAGCAAGGCGATTGTACAGGTCAACTGGTGGTAGGCAACCAGTCTCCAAACAGTCATAACTCTGAAACTGCAATCACTACCTGACAAATACATGAAGGTTTGCAAATAACTCTTAAATGAAACCAAATTTCCTCAAATGTGAGGCCATCTGTCCAAACTAAAACTCCAGCGCTGCAATGGCCCAGTCAAAGTCCACACCTGAACCCGATTAAAAAACACTGTGGTAAGACCTTCAGAGAGCTGTGCACAAAAGAACACTCATAAATTTCAATGAACTGAAGCCAAAATGAGACTGATTAAGTCATACAGAAAATGATTCTTTCAAGTTATTGCTGCTAAAGTTGGATCTATAAGCTATTAATTCACAGGTGCACTAGTTTTTCACAGGACTGGAAAACTGTAAAAACATTCCTTTTGCCATGACTGGATATCATGAATGTAAACAAGAATACACAAGCACATCTCTGCAATGAATTGCCGTGATAACAGTCTGGATTGTATCTTTCTTTTCACATACAGTATATCATACAGTATTACTGCCATTAAGTGTGACATTTGCACAAGCAGGCCCTCAGCATAACAATCAACTATATTACAAAGTACCTCCTTCTCCCTCTCCATCTGTCTGACAGTTCAATTTCCTGTGCAAAGCTTTAATTTGGAGCATCCTCTCTGCGCTATATCTGGGTTTTCGATCTTACAAGGTCATCCTTGCATAGAGAAGAAAGGGCTATTGTGCAGATGTTCATCTGAAATGTGATTTTTTTTTTTTTTTTATGTTACCCTTATGCCACTGCACCTCTTGAGCAAAACAAAGCTTATCTGGAGGGTGGGGGGCACTTTAATCTTATGGATGTGTTCTCGTAAAAAGAGCCAGCGGGCATCTAGTTTTGACAGCTGCTGCTTAGAGCTAACAGAGTGGTTACAAAACACACTTTCACAAAACATAATGAAAAAGTACGGAACATGCTGAAAACGCCTTCCGCTGGAGCACTTCTTATCCACTGAGGCGGTGGCACAGAGCAAAAGAGGAGGGCAAGTGTCGCACTTCTAAGGCAAATCTAGTACAATAAAGTCTATACTGCACAACCACAGAAACTGGTTAAGACACACACACACGCGCGCACACACACACACACACACACTAATGATGTTTTATTGATTGAGGAATACCCTTAAAGTAATTGGCTAAAGTCAATCTAGCCAGATAAACTGTTTTCTTGTTTCATTAAAGGCAACCACAACTTCTGCTTCAGTCATTCAGAGAAACTTATTGACCCCTCCCACACACACACACACTACCACCCTGTGACATTTTGATACAAGACCCATGGATTTGAAATCAAAATAATTGTGTTCGTTGCCCTTTATACTGTACAAGAATTAAGTTTGGTTTTGCCTGCAAGTCCCTGTAAACGCATTTAGTCTCAGAGAGGATGGATGAACATGACTTACAGCTTGATACGCAGTAAATCCTTCAGAAGTGTGATGAGTAGGAACTAAGCATGTCTCGTGCAAGATGATTCATATCAAAAACACTCGGGCATCATGATAACCAGATTATCATTTAATCCTGACTGCACCGGCCTTCCAGATTTATTTTTCTTATAATTACATAGTATCAGTTGCATTAGTGGCAGCACTAGATTCCCATTCATTTGCACAGCCAGCACGTCGAGTGCTTGAGTTCGATTACAGCGACCTTCGTATCCACTCTTGTTTATGTAGAGTTCCATTACTGCTGCATAGTACATCATCTACCTTTGGAAGTAGCATCGGAATAATACGAATAGGTACTGGATCATTTTTACCAAACTAATGCTGCACCACATTAATGCTTATGAGAAAAAAATTGATAAGACTAATAAAAAAGAGGAGTTCGCCTCTGTAAAGGATTACCAAAGCCACGCGTGAGGTCTCAAGTTGATTTTCATGCTTTACAGATTTTGAATGGAAATCAATGGCTACCCTCAAGGTGAAAAAAATATGTTCGATAATTTAAGTGCCCCTGATTTGCCAAGGTGGTTAGCACTGCTGCCTCACAGCAAGAAGGTCCTGAGTTCAATTCCCCATCAGGCCGGGGTCTTTCTGTGTGGAGTTTGCATGTTCTCCCCGGGTACTCCGGCTTCCTCCCACATTCCAAAGACATGCAATTAGTGGGCATAGGTTAACTGGAAATTCTAAATTGCTCATAGGTGTGAATGGTTGTCTGCGTATATGTGTTGGCCCTGCGACAGACTGGCAACCTGCCCAGGGTGTACCCTGCCTCTCGCCCTAAGACAGCTGGGATAGGCTCCAGCGCCCCTGAAAAAGGATGAGCAGAAGCGAATGGATGGATGGCTCTGATTTGGGAAAAATGAAAGATATGGAATTTGTCTTAATAGTGGACCAGCTGGTGCCACCTTAGCGAAAATACGGTAACGCGCACAATCTGTATGAAAACGTTCACTCGATCGGTTTTGTTTCTGTATTTCCCACGTGCGTAACGGCACCAGCTAACGTTACTCCATTGCACAACCATCGCAAAAGTGCATGAAATGACGTTTTGAGTTTTCTTTATATGTGGTATTTTTCTATATAACTCCGAGAGCCTCTCATCCACACATCAGCACAGACAGTGCAATATAATTGCATGTAAGCGTGAGGAAGTTTGTCCTTTTGTAGCAGATTACAGGGCGCGCTCCCAACTAGTGACAAATAGGATTTGTAGTGAAAGATAATCCACGGGGATATTTTCTTTTGCTCACTGTCCAACTGCGGTAAATAGTTTAACACTGGCATACTGCCTCGAAATTAGTTTTATTCAAGACTTGGAAATAAAACTAAATCCCGATTTAATCACATCCTTCTGATCATATTCAAACATGAAAAAGCCTAATTGTGTAATTATGTCTTGCTGGAAGATAATGTCACCACAAAAAGTCGCAGTTAAACCTGAGCTGACTGATAAAAAATAAATAAATCAAGAGTGGAAAATAAATGTTTGGTACAACAGAGAGCAATATTCAATTAGGGCATTTTGTCAGCGATTAACCAAAAGTATATTAACATCTAAATAATACTGAATTTTTGAAGGCTATGTACTTATTTTAACGTTGGTAAAATTTCAAAGTCAGCACTTTCTGTCACTTTTCCTTCTTTCTGGTTTCACTGTAAGCCAAACGCTGGCTCCTGCTGTTACAGTGGTGGGAGTCTTTCACCATAAATTGTGTCAGCGGCATCGCTAAAAGCATAAACAGCGGCAGCTCTGACAAGAAACACCGATCAGGAAACAGCATTAAACACGACACAAAGGGGACTTAAGACTGCTGGAAAACCTCTGTCCTCTCCGCCATATTTATATCTGGATCGGCTCTGTTGTTTCACATTAGCAGCCGCACGGCTCGTCGGCGTCTCAGTCAAGTAGACAGCCAAATATTCATCAGTGACCCAGCGCGTCAGCTGAATGTAAAATGCCAGCCGAGTTATTTAAAGTCCAAATGAGAGCCTGATATTCCTTGTTTAGTTTCATCGCGGCCACCTTCACTGCATATTTTGCTATGATTACCAAAATACGGCAGAGGCCTGTATGTGAACATGGACACCTCACAGTGTGAACATGAGAGATTTGTGTTAATGAAACATCTGAATGTTAACTAGATGTTAACGCCAAGCAGGATTTGATTGCATACTTGCTGCCTCTTTGCAACATACACTCTTCTAGTAGTGAGCGATTACATCTGTAGTATAGCAATGTGCCTAAATACTGCACTGACTGGATTTTTAAGAGTAGGATTATTGTATTTTTGTACTAGATCCAATGCAAACATATATTTGCACACTCAAGTACATTCACTCTAAATATACCTGGACTTTAGAGCAACTGACTCACCATCCTCTCTTAGAGAGCCATTGATTGAAATTAAGCCAATCCAAAAAGAAAAAGGGGGGGGGGGGAGAAACAGCCAATTAGCCTTGAATGCTTTGTTCAAGGCCTGAAATCAAACTGCTTAATCATTGCACAAATCCTCTGACTCTCAGCAACCGTCTTCTATTGTGCAGAATGCAATTGCAGATTTAGACTACAATACTTCCCTGTTAGGCTGTGGCATGAAAACAGAGTCTGTTGCACTGTTACCTTAATCATAAAAAAGCAATTAGAGTTGAATAGCATTACACCTGTGTTATATGAATGTGTACCCATTTATTTAAAAAAACAAACAAATAAACCAAAAACATGACACAGAGTCAAATATTAAGTGATACGAAATCAGGAAATTCCTGGTTTTGTGCAGCTTTCAGCTTTTAGATTCCAGAGTTCACCCTCGCTCATCCAAGAAATGCAGACTGAACCAGGTTGCCCGGCGACCGGTTAGAAAACATGGCACTTTACAACTTCATCATTTGTATCTAACTGCGTACCGCTATGTGCTAGCATCCATGATATACCACGGTGTTGGTATTAGCATCAAGCCATATCCAGCCCCTGTGATGAAAGCAGATGTGTGCACATTAGTGAGAGCATCCCTTTAGGAGATCTCATTAAATTGCTGGATCGCAGCAGTATCCAATCAACAGTATCCACAGAGAATCCAGAGGAATATTTTTTAGCATTCTAGCTGGGGCTGCAAATAATAGTTTGCAGTCCCTTTTCTTTCTACATTTGTTTATTTATTCATTCACTTTTGGCTCTAAAATGTTTCCGTCCCAGTGATTTGTACGTTGAAACACAGACCTCCAACAACAGACTGCCTTATCTGGGCTCTCAATAGCATATTTCCCAGGAACACTGATTATTATCAAGCTAGGTCAAGAGATTAATGGATCCGTAAGATTATTTAAGCCACACGTGGCCTTCTTGTTGGCTAACATCAGGAAACTCTCCACTTTCTTCTTTCCCTTTCAGCCAAAGATAGAAAACAATAAAGGAAAATATCTGCAGTGTGGACATGGCTGTATGTTCAAAGGTTTTAAAATGCTGGTGGCGCATCTGGGACCGGCCACCTAGCCTGCTGTGACACTATCGCCACATTCAATCTACAGTATGCTGATTCTATCATAATAAAGAAAATTGGCTCAGTCCCTAAGGAGAAGGGCCCTAATAGAAAATAATTCTGCCCTTGAAACACTCAGGGCCTGGCTTTGATTAGATGATGCTATCTTTTGTTTAGACTTGAGCATCTGGGGCAGGACCATGTGTTCATATATTTAATTAAAATACCATTGGCTGCACTGACAAAGGGTACTTATCTCATCAAAGTGTTCACCCTGGATTTTTTCTCTTAATTCAAAAGATTATCTTTGTTGATTGGCCATAGAGGTGGGATGGATAGATGGATGGAGGCGGGGAGGGGGGAGGGGGGTGGCGCAAGTGTGCGATGATGAGTATGGAACCCATTGGCCCGTCAGAGCACTGGCTTGTCTGTTATCCACCTTGACTGCAAGCCAGACCTCATCACAGAATGCCATCTGGCTCGGAGACAGAACTATTTTACCTTTATCACCGGATTTTTTATCATTCATCTAGGAGGTGCAGGAGAGCATAATTACACTGTCATTATCGCTGTCACAACCTTGCGGCAACAAAATTTGTAACACCGACCCACCAAAAATTAGCCTCGCGTGCCGCTATAACGAGCCCCCGCTTCTACTGACGCACTGTCAAAGTACAACGGGGGCCAAACAGGTTTCAGATCCATTTCTAAGTGATTACATCAGTTTTTCAAAATTAATAATCTGGTCTTTCCAATGACAGAAAACTGTAATAATATTTTCATTTTCCAGAGTACAGTGACTTGCAGCTTTTATTGATCTGGTGCCATCTCAGCCTCACAGAAGCTAAAATGTGCTTTTAAAAAAAATCAAACTGACTGTACTGGAGTATATTCCATAATAAAAAAATATTAAAAAATATCATTTGAAAAATATATTTAAAACACAAACTTTATATTGAAGTATTTAGCTTTAAATACAAATAGTACTGTGCTCCAGGTTTATTAGTGGGTAGATTATATTTACCAGTATATGCCCATGCTACAGCACCGTTTGGTCTGTTTGTTGTGTTGGCGAACGGATACACCGATTCACATTGTGAAAAGTAAAATAATGGAAGTAGCAGATGTTGTTTATATAAATGAATGGAAGATAATTATGCTACTGATTGCTTGTTTATAAGCTGCAAAATGTATTTGCACCTATGTATGTTTAAGAGACCACACCATTGCTCCTTTGTCTATAACATAAATGCACTACAACAACCTTATTAAGTGCATAATTAAAAATGTTTACGCAATTGTTCACCTAAATAAACACCCATATAGTAAAAGAACTGTAGAATAACATCATTGTCAATAAGGTTAAAGTTTATCTATACCTGTAAATAAAATTCACCTGACAAAAAAGCAGGAAGATGATATGCTGCAGGGAGAAGTGGTTTTATAGGCTGGGCTATTTCATTGATATTCCATTGCCATAAATACATTTACACAGTTATTTATCAGACATTAAACTTCTGATCTTATTCTTTAAGCGGCTGCCTTATTCACATCACATTCTCACATATCACCACAGCAGATGGGTCTACATATTTGATTTGGCACATATTTCTATACCAGATGCTCTTCCTGACATTCATCTGATAAATTAGATGTTACTGTTGTCAAATTACAATACTTTTTGCCTTCACTCACCTCTTCACTCGCTATTCGTTTATACACCACTTTGCATTTAGTCATTAGTTAGTATGAAACTCTGGCTCTCTTCCACAGTGTGTCCTTTTGTACTGTCACCCTCTCCACACCCCCAAACGGTCGTCCTCCTCCCTGAGCCTGCTGCTGCAGGAGGTATCTTCCTGTGAAAAGGGAGTTTTCCCTTCCCGCTATCGCCAAGTGTTTGCTCATTAGTGGATCGTCTGATCGTTGGGGTTTTCTCTCTATTATCGTAGGGTTTTTTACCTTACAGTACAGAGCACTGTGAGATGATTGATGCTGTAAAAAAAATGAATAACTATCCTGGGGGTTTGAGGCTCTTCCTGGTCTCAAACCAGGGATCTTTTGCATGTTATGAATGTGCTCATCACTACACTATGGAGCCATTAAATAGAAACAGTAAACTTGACTTCATCAGTTAACATGGTGTAATACTGACAGCATAAACACTGCAATTTGCAGATATCAAGAATGAGCATTCAACATTTGCTAAATTAGATGTTACTGTTGTGAAAATAAAAGGATAAGTGTTGTAGGTGAACAAATGCTACAAATGGATCATTCTAGTCTGATGGTATGTGGTCGCTAGGCAGCATGATGATGTCATATTATCTGATATAGATGAGAACCTTCAGAACCCTAAGATGCACCTGTTTGGCAGCTTTGGTCGGTCAACTTGTGATTGTGTGGGAGGAGTTTGGGGACAAACGAACAGAAAGACAGACAGTTTGTGGATTATAATAATTATGCAGACATAAAACATTACATTTGTTAATCCCAGCTCTCACTGTACAATATGTAATCTAAAACAGTATAATGATAAAACGCTATCTGTCCAGTTCAGTTATCCAAGGTCAACGTGCTCAACTCATGTCCAGCCTGAGTGTAAACAGCACTGCAGCTGAACTGAACTAAAAGCTTTCAGACCACTGAGACCGTACCTAGAATTAAGTACCACGCAAACGACATCATGCTGCAGTAGTCATCTCGGTTATGTATAGCACACTCATCCCGCGACCTGAAGTAACACTTCAAAAAATTCCCAGGGCAGCCATTACCGCTTTCCAGGCTTCGCGTGCTTCTTCTCCTGTGGCCTGTGCACCGCAAATGATCTTCCAAATGAACTCACAGAGGATTCACGTGAATGTCACGTAACCTGTTTGCCCGTGGCATGAGGGGCCCGTTTGCTTCTCCCGGGCGAGTAAGTGTTGTGATACAGTCAGGCGTTTAAGAGGTACAAGAGCTTTTGCTGCTTGTCCCTTCAGTCATAAAGCCGGGCTATGATGGGACATGATGAAGTGTATTTATGAGTGAACAAAAGTCAGTAAAGCTACTGGGAGTGACTTTAAGATATGGAACAATGCACAAGGGCATACGGATATGCAAAGATGACACTGTGTGATTTATGAAAACATGCACAGGATACACAAAAAAATAAAAATAACAGAAACACACTTTGAAGTGACTAAAGCACCATTGCAAAAGGTTGCTGTAGCAGATCTAATGCTAATTAGCACCATGACTCAACCTCCTCTATGACAGCGAACTGAATATCTTCACTGCTGGTTCCACAAAGCAGACACTTAATGATGTCGCCTTGGTCCCTGGGAAATTGTGATAGGAAATTTTAACTACTTTCTAGCACATTACGGACATTTAAAGCTGCTGCTAGCCAGCTTCCAGTGTTTACATTTAATTATAGCAACTGTAGCCATAATTTTAACGTGACTTTAAAACGACACTTATAGGGAGACACAAGGGAGTTCATTCATGTCACTGAGCCAGAAAGCTGACCTTGTTCACTTCATCTGTGCCAACCCAATACCCTATCCCTAACCTCAACTCTGACCCTAGTCAGTCAGAATACGTAATTCTGGTTTTGATGCTAAATTGTTCTCCATAGTCTTTGCAGTCGTGGAACAAGGAAAAAAAACGGACCTATACAAAGTTAAACTTTTCATTCTTTCATAAAAGTCAGTTTTACTTTTCTCCAAAATGTAGGGTCACCACCTATGTTCACGTTGAGGGGGTCAGTTGCCATAGGTAGATGGATATCGAGCTAAATACCTAGTGGGAGGGTCAGCTTAAGCTAAGCTCCCGGCAGGGCTGTATCACTTCTCAGTGAGTTTATGAAAAAGTCACAACCTTTAATCTATTGATTTGTGTTTTTCTGGACATGGATCTTACATTGTTTTGATAATTCCCAATATTAGTTTTGTGTACATGAACACAACTTTTAAAAGGCAAAAAAAAATCCCTATGCGGAGGTCGGAGGGGTCGGCTGTGGAGTGATTCATTTTGTCATGTCACTTATGTAAATTATAAAATACGTTATTAAAAATATGATGTTTGGTTAAGTTTAACCTTAACAACACTTGCTTAGATTTAGCACTTAGTTATGCGTTGGCTTAGTCACACTATAGTAAAAACAGGATGGCAACCAACTTGTAACTAGAAACCCTGCGGTTGCTTGGTGAGTCCATTACATCTTTTTTTTTTCATTAGGTGACCAATTGCAAGTAGCAAGGTGATTGCACGTGGTGGGAGGCAACCTGTCTCCAAACAATCATGGTCTGACTCGGAATAACTGCAATCACTCTCTGCTTGGTGAAGGTTTGCAAATTATTGCCTTGTAATTTATAAACACAGATTTCCAACATGTTGCAATCAGTCTGAGTCAGTATGCACTGATGAGGCCGATTCATCTGTGGTGCGTCACATAGAAGTTGTGGAATTGACTCAGTTGGTTTCCAACTATTTTTTTTCCCGGTTATATTCCTAATTTTTAAAAAAAAGCAGGCAAACCGAGGGTTTTTTTGCAACTACATCACTATTTGTGAAAAATTTCTGCATTTTTGTTTCAAATCTGAATACGATTCTGGCTCAAATGTTAGTAATCACAATATTAGCACAAACAGATTGCATTAATTGCCACTTTGACCCCATTCGGCTGCAGACTGATAGCAGGCTGACTCTGTCTTATCAATTTTTTATCGCCATCTTGATACATCAAGATGCCGTGCTTTGAGGACAGCAACTGTGAGTGCTTGAAGACCTGATGTCCATCTCTGAGGCAACGATTTCAAAGGCAGTGAGATTGCAAGTCCGTTGCACACGGTCACAATAATTTTGGTCCTGCCATGGTCTCCAACCACTGTTTTCCTTAGTGTTACTGTAGCATAAAATACTATGATTGCCACTCTTTCAAATCTTTGCTTTCTTGGTTGCTATGGTGATTTCTGGCTTGCTTCAGATACGAAAGGAAATTCAGTTGAAATATATTACTTACAAATTTGTGCACTCTCACACAAAAGAACTTGACCGTTTATGTCCATGAACATGAAAAACCGGCTGCCTTTTTGTGACTATTTCACATGTAGTTATGAGACCTGGTTGCTCAGTAACACATATTATTATCTCCTCTTTCACTAAAGCATAAACCTTGAGCAAATTAGTTTTCAAACATGTAATTTTTTCATATGTGCTGTGAAAGCCATGTGCTAAAACACTTTTCTGTGTAGGTTAGCTAGTTTTATGGCTAAAAAAAAGCTAGGTTAGCTTGTTTTTAAAACAAGCTAGGTTAGCTTGTTTTTAGCCACAATTTAGGATCTCCATCTCTTTTTTTTCTCTCTAAATAGAAGGGTAGATGATGAAGTTGCATGCTGCAAAACAATATTGAAAATAAAAAGCAGAAAACTCATAATGAGATAGTATTTTTTTTTTTGGAGCCGAGCTCAACTGGGACAGGTGGGCAGAACGACAAATTAAAACTTGCTAGCAGCATTTATGCTATATCTCCAAAATTTCATATTCATTACTTAATGATATTAAGCCATTCAGCCTTTTTACTTCAACTACAAATTAAGAGAGAAAAAAGACCAGTGATATTTCTAACACTTCCCAAGATAATTGTCTGTATTCAAACATATTTATCTTTCTTTCCTTGAACAATTTTTCTGCTTTTATTCCTTTATTCCCTTCTTCTAAAATGACTTGGAACACTGATAAGAGCTCATCCTAAACAAAAACCACCATTTGAAAATAAAAATAAAATATTGTCATGTGGTGGAAAACCCTACATTCATGTGAGGATCATTACTCAAGTCGTTTTAAACTTGGTTATGTGTGTTGAAGACCACAACCTCTTGCCTGTATTGCTAATAAAAAAGGCCCAAAATTTGCAGTACTTTGGGCAACCAAGGGCCAGATGCTGAGATGCTCCAAAGACCCTATTTTAAATCAATGTGGGCTGGCTGAAAAAAAATAAAAAGAAGAAGAAGTAGCTTATTTTATTTTATGTGCTGAGGCTGTCAGGTCATCCCAATACACATAGCTGTAGATGACATTGATTCACCTTTCATTTGGAATTCTGCCAGGCATTCAGCCATTGATTTTTCAATAGTAGGCAAGATATGAAATGTGCCATTTTATATTATCACATCTCAGCTACTCACATGCTGTTGTTCACACGGCATGCAGGTGTTTCTATCCCCCCCATACACACACATGCAAACATCCACGCGAGGCTTGTGTCCTCGCTCACAGACGTGAACTCACACATACACGGCTGCTCGTAATGACACACCACGACAACAGTTTTCCAATACCATCTCCTCGCCCAGACGGCTCACAAATGGACACTTGTCCTTATCAGTGCAGCCACACTGTTTCTGCTCTACCTGTCCTTCCTCTGTTAATACTGCTTAAAAAGATGCGGATCGAAAAGTATATCAAACAAAGCAAAAAGGTACACGTAAACTTATTCCTCATTTTTCTGTCAGCTGTAGAGTTAACATTAACTATGAGACAGGCCAAAACTGTGAGATTTAATATACTGTATGCAGCTCAATGAAGAAATGAGGATATAGGCTACTGATTTGCATTTGCTGAAATTCATTTATGCTAACAACAAAATAAATCAGCTATGGATGAAGCGATTAGGAGAACTGGAACGTGGTTAAGCGCTGGAGGAGGAGGTCGACGTCAGCAACAAGGATATCTCCAGTCACAAGAACTGTCCAATAAAAACATCCAAAGACAGCTTCCCCTGGAAGTTAAAAGATGTGTACATGTGTAAGTAACCTGTGAAACACAAAAACAATATCATTTAACCTCAACCAGTACTTTAAAAACAGTGCAGTGCTTTCAAAAGAAACTTCAAGCACTTACAGTGTATAGCGTCCTATTTTAAGAGCTGTGAGCACATGTCAACACTTATTTTGTAGTTAGGGGAGGTAAGCAGAAAACCTTTAGCAATTAAAGATTTCAATCTAAGGTCTGATGGCCTAGCCGGCAAAATCAATATACATTTGTGGCAGGCAGAAAATATTCTCACTTGGGTAAACAGTGTTAATAAAGCATAATGTTGGGCTTCAAAACAAAAATCGAAAGAAACCTCTATCTCTGCATGTGTCAGTAAACATCTGTAGGCATAAGTCTCTCAAGCCAGTGGGAACAAGCCACTGCTAATTCACCAGTGCATTTTGTGCCACGCGACCACGTCCCTGGTCAGCATCAGGGCCCGAGCTGGCTCGTAACGGCTCATGTATAAAGCGGGTAGGGGCCCGGAGTCACATCTTCAGCACATTTCACGAACTCCGCGGGGACTGCAAACGCCAGTCAATGTCACGCGGCGGTGATGTCCAGAGCACTTTCGGTCCGCACGAGTCATATTTCCAAGTAAAGAGAGCCATGCTTAAGCATACGGGCTGGCAAAAGTGCTAGAGCTGAAGCCCCCTTCATCCTTTATCCTGTGACCCGAGATCCTGGCTGTAATAGGAGGAGCGCCACATCTTTGGCAATTTCTCACAATGACTCAGCCATCCATCACAGTTCCAGCTCTGTGAAAATAGGCTGAACTCCCCCCACAGTCTCCCTGCAACAGCTACTTTACATGCAGGACAGAGTAAAATATAATAAGCACACATGGTGAGACAGAAATAAGCCTTGGTCTGTTTATCACATGGTAATTTAATGAGTTCATTACCCCAGTGGGAATGTCTTCAGCTCCAAAAACTTGCATGTGAAGAATCTGTTAATAACTGTAGTTATACAATCTTTAGGTTTGGTTTAATCGCTTATTCTACAGTATCTTCAAATTATCTAGGTCTTAATTTAATGTTCACATTGTCACCTGCCTGTTTGTAAATAGTCCCATCCTGTGAAAGAATATATTGGAATCTGCATTAAGTTTTACTCCCAATATGAACATTCAATCAAATGCCTCTTTATAATGAAAAACGATTTTTAATGCTGGCAAACTTTAATCATTATCAGCATCTGCTGCTGCATGCAGCTGTTTGTCTCCTTATTTTTACCCTTTACTTTTCCAACACACTGACTGGTTTAGCTGAGCGCCCTAACCAACTGAGCCACATAAAACTGTAGGCATCCACAAACAAGCCCTTCCAAGAGAGCTGAATTAAATACTGCATTTACATTTACTGCAACAAGCTAAAAGATTTCAATTCAATGCAGTTTTATTTCTTTATATAGCACCAATTTACAACAACAGTCGCCTTAAGTCACTTTATATTATAAGGTAAGCACCCTACAGTAATACAGAGAAAACCCCAACAATCAGACGACCCCCTATGAGAAAGCACGTGGCAACAGTGGGGAGGAAGAACTCCCTTTTAACACGAAGAAACCTCCAGCAGAACCAGGCTCAGGGACGGGCAGCCGCCACGAGTTCGGGATGAGGGGAGTAAGACAGGACAAAAGACTAATGATTACTATTGATTAAATGGAAAATTGTGCGTGAACACATGGAGAGTGAAAAGGGTTGATTGTTTCTAATTTTGCACAAGAAGGCAGCCCTGTGCTCATTGAAGCACACTGACTCTGATCTTTTTTGAAGAAATAGTGTAAATCTTGAACTTCAAAGAGTGAAATTCCTCATGTGGGCAGAAACGCTCAAAAACACTTGTTTATGTTAGCTAACATGCTAAGTGTCAAAAACCAATAAGCCGACAATAAGATGCATGTTTCTGAATAGTTTATCCCCAGTGTGGTCAATAATCACTCTAAGTGGCCTTAAAACATCCCACTTTCCCTCTCCTCTGCCACAATGTTGTAGCTCTAAATCTGATCAGTAGCAAAGCATCATTCAGTTTTTTTGACAGACTCTGACAGGTTTCAGTTTCCTCTTGTGCTATGTTTTTATCTGATACTTACATTTGTTCATTTTGTCACACGGAACAAGCTGCAAACACACCGTTGACATTATCACCACCTATATACAAGCAGCACACACAGAGCCATTAACATCCATTAGGAGTTGTGTTTTAGGCCAGCTAATGTAAGTCCAATATTTACTTATAGGTGTTAACGGAATCTCGAGGGAATGTGTGGCTTTTTAGCAACTAATGGCTCTGCTGCTTTCAAAAGGTAGTTCTTAACTCTTCGTGTGCTGCTTGCTGCTGCACAGCAGAGTCTTTCTGAAGAAGAAAATGACCAAAACCGCAGCGCTGGGTAATAATCCTCTAAGTGAGTCACTATGAGCAACACCTTTTTCACTACACCAAATCATCTGATCTGATAAGCAAAGGAACGGCCATATGTTCGTCTGCCCATCACTTTACTTAACAAGTATTTCTTCACACTTGGAGTATGTGCATTGCTGAGGACAGCACTGTTACGTTGTCTGGATGATCAGTGGCCATTTCAGGTGTAGATGTAACCACCTGTCATCATCCACTGGTTGGTGAAATCCTGTGGGGAAGTCTGGAACCATCTCGCTATCGTCATCCTGGTGTTTTGAAACCAGATGTGACAAGCCAGAGATGGATATTGCTGAGAAGGGACACATACAGCAACTTGTCAACTGGATTTTAGGTCCTCCCTAAAGAATCCCCTACTTTACTTTCATGTTTGACTCTACTGGGGAAATAAACCTCTTGTATTTGGTCAAGCCTGAAGCTAACAATATAGACCATGAACTCAAGTAAGTGTCCATTGAGTCCATCTTCTCATAGACATCCATAAAACCAGACTTATGTTTTTAAATATACTCCATACTCATACTCTGAAAGCCATCTCCAAATGGAGGGGAAAACAGTTGCCAAAACAGGCAACTGCGAGCTCAAACTCAAGGAAATGCCTTCAGAATGTTAAAAAAATGAGATTTCATTGCACCAGATAACCATTTTTGAAATTTTTCCTCAATGTTCTCAAATAAATGTGACTCATAGACCTAAAGGATACACATTTCCTTGCTGAACTTCAAACTCAACATCCAAATAGGAAAGAAAGATGATTTAGGTGACTTGTTGTTGATGGCAGATGGAATGGTCTGAGAATTTCAGAAACTGCTGATCGTCAGGGATTTTTCCCACACAACCTTGTCTAGAGTACAGAGAATAGTCTGAAAAGGAGAAAATATCCAGTGAAAACGCCCAGTGATCAGAGAAGACTGGCCAGACTGCACTGAGCTGAGAGAAAGGCAACAGTAACTCAAGCAACCACATGTTAGAACCAAGGTGCGCAGAGGAGCATTTCTGAAAGCACAAAAACATCGAACCCTGAAGCAGATTGGCTACAGCAGCAGAAGACCGCACTGTCTGCCTCTCCTATCAGTTAAGACAAGGAAAAAGAGGCTACAATTCACACGAGCTCACCAAAATTAACGATGCCTGGTCTGAGTTTGGTGTAAACAGCATGAAAGCATGGAGCCATCCTGCTATGTATCAATGTTTCAGGTTGTTGGTGGTGTAATGGTGTGGGGGGATATTTTCGTATCAGCTGAGAATTGTTTAAATGCCACCACTTGACCATGTCCATGTCTTTATGAACACAGTGTACCTATAGCTGCTTGATGGCTACTTCCAGCAGGATAACACACCATGTCAAATAATCTTAAACTGGTTTCATGAACACGACAATGAGTCCACTGTACTCCAATGGAATAGAGCATCTTTGGGATGTGTTGAAATGACTAGCGTGATGGATGTGCACCAAACATATCTGCAGCAACTGTGTGATGCCCTTGTGTCAATATGGACAAAAAACTCAGAAAGGTTTCCAGCAGCTTGCTGAATCTGTGGCATGAAGAATGAAGGCAGCGCTGAAGGCAAAAAAGGGGGTTTGAATCGGTAAAAGCAAGGTGTACCTATCAAAGTGAGTGCATGAGTCATCAACGCACATGTAAGCATCCTGCCATTACCTCATGTCCTACTGCCTCAGTATCCACCTTTATCTCATTAAATGCTCAGTTTTCAGGTTTTCAGTGGGACTTAATTGTGCTTTGTCTCCACGCTCTATGTGTGATCTCACAGATGTCACTCTGCTCTATGATCTCATAATAATGCCACAAGTTCAGGTAAGAGTTGCTTAACCTTTAAAAGCAAATATGAAACAAGCTAAGATTGACTAAGCTCCCTTAGATGGTCATTAAGGGTTTGCTTTTTTATTTTTTAATAAATAAAAGCTCTTGCTTGCTCTCCAACCAACAAATCCTGTCCAATATGTGTATAAACATCGATTGCCTTCAGTTGCTACTGTTACTCAGAGGTAAGGCTGCTCACTTGTTTTCAAGCGGTCTATGGTCCACTTTACTCTCACAACTCCTGCACAGCTTATCAATATCACATCAAGCACACCGTATCTGTAAAGAATCCATTGGTTACAACAGCAATGATATTGAAATATTTATTACAGCTTATGAAACCACTGCTTCTATTATAAAGCAGACCAGAGCATACAGAGCACATCCACTGTTGCCGGGGCCAAAATTGACTTGGCACTAAAATGGACAGAGGGCTAATGACGAATACGAACTCAGAAGTAAGAAAAGACTCGATCGTTCCGTGATTTGGAGTTCTTCGGCTGTTATCCATACAAAAGTGTCCCGGGACTCAGACAAAACACCAGCACTTTTGTCATAGCTACATGATAAATCTTAATCAGTAATTTATTTGTTGGCAAACAAGTTTCACTGTTACAACAAATATTAGTTATGAGGTCATTCAACTTGGAAACCAATAAAAAAAAAAAAAAAAAGAATAAATAAGAAGCCATAATCATAGCCAATAAGAAAAACTTCTTTTTGCTGCTAAACTTGCTCCCATCTTTTATTACTGTTTATTTAACAAATAAATAAATAGATTTTCTCCTTGAGGAAGAAAAAGAAAAACACTTCCAGTTTTTCTCACTTCAAAAGCTCTTTCTTTAATAAGTAAAACAGCCATCTTTCTTTTTGTTCTTTTTTTTTGCACAAGTGTCTAGTGCTCATCAAGGTTCAATTTGTTCTCTTTCTGAGAAGCACAAGCGTTTTCTGAATGCCAACATAGATGCAGGATGCACTATAAACCTTCTGAGGGACACCTCGTGATTAAATTGGACTGATTCTGTCTCCTTGACAATCTGTGAATCAGAGCTCTGCTATCTACACAGTAAAAAAAAAAAAAAAAAAAAAAAAAAAAAAAACGAAAAAAAAAACAGACTGGTACCAGAAGCCCAGAAAGGCCAGCACAACAGAACAAAATTGCTCCTAATCACTACATTTACAGAGACAAAAGG
>VUQG01045915.1:6810-44393 GCA_015106755.1 Etia nguti
TTTTTTTGTTTTTCCGCCTTTTTTTTTTTTTTTTTTTTTACATTGTGTTCTCAAGTCTTTTTCTCTGTGTTAGGTGTTTCCCTGTTTCATTTTGACAGTCATGTCTGTGCTGCGTTGCATTTAGTTTTACTTCCCTTGTCTTGTTGTCCTTGATTAGTTTCAGCTTATGTTACTGTTCCCCGTGTTATCTTGTGTATATATTGACTGAGTCTCCTCTTGTTGCACCATCCACTTTGCTGTTTATTTCCCTTGCTCTGCTTTCCCTGAGCTTCCTATTCTGGATGTTTGAATTATTTGTTATCTTTTGGATTTTGGACATGTAAAATATCATAAAATAGCATCTTTGAAGTAACAAGGTAAGGCCATTAGCCTAAAACCCAGTCTCACGGTTGTAAAAGCAGGACCCAAATGCACGACTTCCTGTGTAGAGTACAGTGCATTTATTTAGAGTGAATAAAATGACAACAAGCACAAAAATCCTCCGTGAGTGTTTCTCTTTTTGTGCGCTCGCTCCCCACTCCCATGCTGTGACTTCTCCAGTGTTCGTGGTGATCTCCTTTTCCCTTCAGTGTCTATGTACAACGTGCTCCCCTTCCTCCGCTCGTTTCCGCAACACTCTGGAAAATAAACACAAGCTGCCGTTAACGCACGTAATCCACTCCACTCGAACACTATCACACACTAGCTGGGGACTGACTGTTTTCTCGCAACGATCCAGCGTCGACTGAAGCTCAGCTCCACTGTTAAGTAGCTCTTCAGATGAGGCTGATCAGCAACAGGTGAGTGTCATTAACTTTCAGGTGTGGCTGGCTTAATGGCGGCAAACTCTCCGGGCCTGACGTCTCCGGAAAACCGCCGTACACACCCACACCAACTCACACAACTAGAAACGAGGGACGGGAGGAAAACAACAACAAAACATTCATGGCCGCGGCATTTCGCCTGGCGGGGACTCCGGACTATGACACATGGTATCTCAGCATAGTTTATAATGTGTTCTTAAAAAAACTGAGGAAATTGGACAAGTGGAGGACAAAAGAAAAAGTGTCAGGCCTAAAATTGGGTTCAACAGGTTTTAAGGAGTAATGAATCCAAATGTAAAATTCCTAGGTTGAAACTGATATCAGTATGTATGAAGGAAGTTTGGTGAAAAGCACAACACTACGTTTCTGCAGCCATGTATGAAACACGGCGGAGGCTGTGCCATGCTTTGCAGCAGGATTTCAGCCAGTTTTGTTGGGCATCTTGTCAAAACTGATGTAATTATGAACACAGAAAAGATCTGGAAAGCATCTTAGCAATAGCTGGATAGAAAAACACACAGTGGAACACAGTCATGGTTTGACCTCACCAGAGCCTGGACCTAAAATTACTGAAACAGTGTGGGATCACAGAGACACATGACAGAGAATAGCGCAAAAAAACATCCAACTTCTAAAGAAGAGCTTTGAATGTCCTTCAAAAAGCCTGGAGAACTATTCCTGAAGACAAGAAAGCTGCCTAAGAGAATTTGTTGAACATTAAAGGTGGTCATATCAGATACTGACTTTCAAGCTCTTTAATTGTACAGTTTCTGTTCCTGCTTTACTAGCATGTAAGGAATGCATAACTACATTTGGTACAAGGACGGTACACGTGGAAGTTGCTGGTACTGGCACTGCTTAACTGAATTAGAACATACTCACCGGGAATAACTCCAATAAAGAGACAACTGTTTAATCTTTTCTTCCAGTTAATTTGAATAAGACATCATTCTAACGAGAGCAATGTTTCTCAGAGCCACATATTCATTAGTTGTTGTTCCACAGCTGTTATTCCTCTCATAGATACCAAAAGAAAATTTGAAGTTAAACATGAACAAATAGTGAAGTAGTAGTACACATTCAGCAGCAAAGAGAGCTTCCTGAGGTATGTTGCCGTTCAGTTCTGTTTTCCTTTTGCCTCTTCCTCATTTCTTCATGCTCCATCTTACATTTGATTTAACCCATCAAATAAACACAGCTGACCATCAAAATGAAATGATTTATGACCACCCTTACAATTGTCCATGGGGTAATCTGTAATGCTATTTGGCTATTGAGTTTCCAGGCAATCAGCCACACACATAAACAAATTTGCAAGTGCAGGTGGATATATCATTGATAAGCTCAAGCAAAATGCATCCCAAATAAAACTGGCAATTCCAAGTGGCTCATTGTCATATGCTCTCCAATTATCACAGACTTTTCTGGGATTTTGGTGACAGTCATGTACAGACAGTCTGCCTTTGTCCTCGGGGGCAGAGGAGCTGAATAAATAAAATCTGAAGAAAGCAATAAAAAATATTTCCTTAAATGGAGTTTATGCAAAATAAATATTATACTCACCGCATTACCTTCATCTTGGCATGGCAGTTTACTTTACTACCCCGGGGTTTTTAAGCACGATGCTGTTCGGCGTACCATCAGCCTGCTTATTTTTTTTCCTAATACCAGTACTTAGACTGCTAAATTTATTATAATATGTTGTCATATTATTGTTTATAACAGTGAGACTTCTTTGTGCTTTTTATTTTGGGTATCATTTTTATTAACAAAAGACCCAGTAATGGAGTGTAACAGACTGCCTGAAGGAGAGATTTGAATGAGTGCTGATCAACAGGGCTAAGAGTCTGACATGTATCAACTCATAAACAGGTGTCAGGCAACATGAGATAAAGTCTGAAAGGTTTTGGATAAAAATACAAATACTAATAACATGACATTCAATCTAGTATTATGTCAAAATCAGCTTGACAAACACAGTTGTCTGTAGATTCTTAGAGTGCCTCTCATACTTGCAGTTTTGACCACATTCTTGTCATCACTGTGGAGAAGCAGTCAGGTTTTGTTTTTTTTTGAAGCAGGTGTTTTGGGGATTTCACTGGAAAGGAGTAGAATACCAATGAACTTAAACTGTTGCTGGTGTGAAAAGACCATCAGACCATCTCAATATATCCCATTGTGGTGAGTGTCAGACCCTTGTTGATTGATTGTAGTTCTGCTTTGCACCCCTCTGCTCAGGGCTCAACTTTGCAATGACAGAAAGGACACACAGATGAATAATGCATGCCTCTATCAACCCATCTTGCAAGCACAATGCAAGGAGAGAAAGCGATGGATAGATAGTGGGACAGATGGACATGGAAAGTGAAAGAAAGACATGAAATTATGAGTCACACTATCTCACATAAAGTGTCAAACATGACATGGGAAATAAATAATAAAAACCACTATCTTTCATTTAGATAGTTTCACTAATTTCAGATAACTACTCTTTTCAGTAATTTAATATATGGCTTTGAGATGGCTTGTCTGCTCAATGCCTAGTCTAATTAAAGGTCAGTTTCTTTGAGGTCTCACTGTTGCTCTCTAAACGTCTAAGCCGTTTGCTCTGCTAGACAGAAAACTGAATTACTCAGCACCTGCCACAAAGCAATATTACTTATTATAACAACCTCATCAGTGACTTGAAATATCAGGTAATCCAGATGGAGGACAGATGCTTTGCTCTGCAGAAGAACTGTTACCCATATACTGACTAGAAAACCAAAAATACACACTGGAGTACAAGCCTGTTTCCTTCTGCTGCACATTAACAGACAATAGGAAGATTTTGGAAGAGATATTGATATCATTATTATTTCCTTGTGTAAAAATGGGGTTAACTAAATTCCTTTATTTCACAGGTGTTATTTGTTTAAGTATGGAAAAACTCAACAAAGGCATCATATTCAGTTTTTTATATATGGATAAATAGAAAATCTCCCTCTCGCTCCCTGGGGGTTGGTGTGTGTGTGATCTCTTCTACCATATATCTGGGAGTTTGAGAATTCTGCGCAGTACCCTAAGACTGCACTCTTCCGGACAGCGAGCTCTGATGTTGCTCTTCCAGGTTAAAGGTTACAGCTCCCTATTATCACTGGAACAACTTAGGACTTTGCCTTTCACATCTGGTCCAATTGTTCCTTCAGCCACTGACACTGATGTTGTTGATGGTGCTGTCTGCTGGGATTGGCGCATCTATCACAACTGCAGTCTTTCCACCACTATGTCCGGTTGGTTGGCCAGCAGCTGTTTGTCTGTGTGGAATTCGACGTCCCACAGGACTTTACCCTGTTGTTGTCAACCACCTTTGGTGTCATCTCCCATTGGGAGTTGGGGACTTCTATGTGGCACACACACACACACACACACACAACAAAAAAACACACACACACATATATATTTCATGTCTTTTTTCCATGTCCAGCTGTCCTACTATCTATCCATCGCTTTCTCTCCTGGCATTGTGCTATAAATCAATCAGGACTGTCTGGCCTTCAGTTAGCCCTCGGTGTGTCTCTCGTCAATTAGCAGCTGGCTCATTTGTGCTGCCAAATGTTCATGGAGTGCAGTCAGCTTCTTCAGCCAGTTGGCGTGAATCATGTCAGGTCCTGGTGTTGTCCAACTCTTCATACTGGAGACTCTTTGTTGGATGTCTGTCACTGTGATGGTCACTGAAGATTCAGGATCTAAGTTGCAGTGATCTGCTCTTAGATCCATTACCCACTGAGCATTGTTGTTATAGGTTGCGTCCTTCTCCCAGATGCTCTTGCAGTATTGCTATGTCTCCAGCTTTGGTGGGGCTGTTCTCATATTATTCCCTTGACACTTAGAGTGTCAAGGGAATAATACTCCACTGAACCACCTTGGAAGGTTCAGTGGAGTACAGGTGGTTTATTGGCTTTACTGCCTTCTATCTCTCTGGTATTCCACTTCAAGCAGCTGGCCAAGGCTGTGGGCTTTTGCTTGGTAGCTTCCAAGGCCTCAGGTATGGGCAGCTTGCTGTACTTCCCAGGCACGCCTTTCTTCATCGCACCTTTCTGCAGCTCCAATAGTTCCCTCTTCCCTCTCTGCTACCTTGATCTTGGCCCCTAGTCTCCTTGTTCATGGAGGATACTGCTCTTTGTGGCTGTTCATCTTGTAGCCAAGCTTCTCCGTGATCACTGCAAAGAAGAATGGCAAAAAATGGGCAAGCTTGTAACATCATACTCAAAAAGACATGAGGTTGTAATTGTTGCCAAAGGTGCTTGAACAAAGTATTGAGCAAAGACTGTGAATACTTATGTGCATGTTATAATTTTGCTTTTTATAAAGTAAGAATTTCAACCAAGCTTTTTTCACTTTGTCATCATGGGGTATTGTGTGTAGAATTCTGAGGTGAAAAATGAATCAATTCCATTTTTGAATAAGACTGTAAAATGACAAAATGTGGAATGAGAGAAGAACTGTGAATAATTTCCACATGCACTGTACAAAATAATCACAAAATATTAGGCACCAAAAAACATTAAACCACATGATAGCACATAGTGCTTCTGGGTATTTTTACATTCACTGGCCTGATGAATTAATCATCATAACACTATCGTCATGCTCATCTTCACCCTCCTAAATGATCATCAACATTATGTAGCAGAAAATGGTATTAAAAAGAGTGTGCTTTCCTCTCTATTTGTGCTGCCATCTACACATTTAAAGAGCTCTGAGTCCCCCTTTCCGTCCTACCTACTTTACTCTTAAGGTGTCAGGAAGTTCTCTGTCCTTTCCTAGTATGTGAGCTCACATACAGAATGGGGTTGAACTGGGACTGAGAAGGATGAGTGTGTAGTATAGGACCTGATGGAAGTGAGAAAGAGTGACTTGTTGGAGCTGCAGATTATGCTAATCTATGAAAAGCCTTGCTCCTGCTCTGCACCTGAAATAGTCCAAAAATAGTCCACAATTTTGCATCCTTCAGTCAGTGTTCACCACATGTCCAAGTAACGTTCCATTGATCTTTTTTGTCCCTTTTGTCCAAACAAATGGTTTTATGTGCCATTATGATTGTACAAATGCATTTTGGGAGTTTAAGAGAGTTCGAGTAGTTCTTCAAGTACATCATTTATAAGTCCTAAATGGCTGACAAAAACATATGATCACCAGTTGTCACATGATGCATCCGCCACGGTTCTTGTAAAATGTTGTAATTTTTTAATGCCATATCCTCAGTTCTGAAAGTGAATGTTATCCTTCCATAGTCCAGGACCTAACCAATGTTACACAATGATTATCAAAGCTGCCAGCGGATAATTTTAGCTCCATTCTGTTTTTGTTGGCTTTGCTGTATAGTTCATATGGTCCTCCGTGAGGATTTGACTAATTAATACCCCCTACTCTGTCGTCAGAAAAACTGCACAATCAAGGGAATCAATGAAGCATTGCCACAGATTTAGGAATCTTTCCACGTTCGCACCCAAGCATCACAGATGCACCGTCACATGAGGGTCTTTAAGAGAAAGGCCTTTTTCAAGATAACATCCAAAAGAATTCTAATTTGAATATGCTGCCTTGAGTTCTTATATAATCTAGCACAGCAACCGCAGTAAAGTCTTTTAATGTAGTTCCATCTCTTTTCATTTTGGACGAAATGTGCAGTTGTGTGTGGGAGCATGCCACGACTGGAGTGGTGAATCTTTATCATGTCCGTACCTGCCAGTCTATTTTATACTCAAAGCTCTTATCTGACCTCCAGCACAGAGCTCACGCATAAGCTGCACAGAAAACCCCTGCAGTCATTGGCTGTTTTGGGTTTTGGTTACTCTGGCAGATATGACAGCATCAATTATTTTCCACAATACAAACAAAGGACACGTCCATCCAAAGTGTTTACATGCTTTAAAAAATTGTCATATGTTGTTTTTTATATCTATTGTAACTGAGCTTGAAATCTATTTTTTAACGTGCTTCATGCCCACGGTGTTTTTTTGTGTGTTTGTCTTTTTGTGTGTTTTTTCCTGGACTCAGAGAACAGACTTTTTTCTTTTTTGCAAATGGCATAGAGCTTGCGTTGTTCATTGTAAAGCACTTTCCTAACCAACCAGCTTCATGCTCCCTTCATTCCCACCATCCTCTGCAAACTGCAAATTCGTACCAGTTTCATTTCCATGCTTTTAATGCTGGTCTCAAGCGGTCTGCTTCCACATGCCTCTGTGCTAGCGTCACTGCTACTAGCAGTGCTTTTAGTGCTTGCTATGCAGCTACTATTTATATCATGCTGTTTGACCATTGTGAAGCCAAAATGTGAAAAATAAAACAAAGTTTGTTTCAATTATTTACTTATTTTTGCAGTGATAAGACCATTGTACGTTTGGTACACTGGCAAACATCTTGACCTCCCCTGGAGTGCTTCAATGTTTAAGTCCGAGCATGCTGAGCCCTCACTGGCTCCTGTTTCATCCACAGTCAGTCGAACTTATCCATCCTAAGTCTCAGGCTATCACACAAGAGTCCATCACTTCTTTTATTGCCAAGAAGCCCTACAGAGCTACATTTAGGTCAATGTGTGTTTGGAAATAAAAATTAAACAAACTATATGCTATGGCTTTTGTTTGGTGTCCTCGCTGTTTAAATGTTGCATCTATTTCTCTGTATTCACAAATACTGGAACCAAAACTAATCAGACCTAATCGCATATTTCCCCTGGTCTAATGCCCATTCTTTGTGTTTCTTAATAAAAGCACTTCTCTTCTTCTTATCAGTTTAATCATTAAGATGTGTGTATAGCAGTGATGTGGGCATCAGTCTGAGGTGCTATTTTGCCACACTGATTTCTGGATTTCAAATTGTTAATAAAATTATCCTCCCCATCATTTGTAACTGTTTTCTGGAGCTGGCCTGATAAGAGCCAGTTTCATCAGAACCTTTGATTGGTTTTAGACTGTACTCAAGGGAACTCCGAGTTCTTGAAGTTTTAACCCTGACTGAAACTGTCTTAATTGATGTTGTTTCTCTGTCTCATTATATAGATGACTGCAAGAGTCAGAGGGTTGTTTGTTTCATACCGACACTTCTGATGTCTCAGACACACTACAAAGTCGTAAAATTGCGTTGCACCACATAACTTTGGACAAGGCCCATTTCCGTTTCAAGTTACAGTCCCGTGTGTGTTTTTGGAATGTCTCTAATTTACAAAGCTGGCAAGTAGTGGCCACTTTGATGGCCACTTTTGTTTCTTTAGTTCTGTATTACAGAAAACCCCTTAAATGAGAAGGTGTGTCCAGTACGTTGCAGTATATCTATTCATACCTTCCTTTCAGTATAAACTTTTTGTTGGATTTTTGGTTTAGTATGGTGAGCTAAACAATTCATTTCCACCTGAAGCATTTTTGACAGTGTATCAGTTGTGACTAGTGTAGCATGCTTGCAGGTAAAGCTTTGAAAGCATGTTAAAAGCATGACAAAAGCATGTTAACTCGCATTGCACATTTTTAAATTTTAACTGTGTTTTTAAAGACAGATTTTGTGACTTCTATGCTCGCACTTTGCAAACGAATCAATGGACACCCATGTGACGCACTCACTGGACGTAATCACAGAAGCCTGGGTCTTTTCTGTCCAGTGACATTTCCAATTGTCTTTTCAGCCATAACAGCTCGGTTCTCATCGCTGACCGAAAAAGAGAAAGGCAATTTTGTGTAGTTTCATACTTGCCTTTAATGGTTCATTTAATTCTGAATATACTGCACTTGTCTTAATGGATCGTTTTTATTTATTTTAGATTTGAGAGTAAATGGGTAGGAGTCTTTGCTTATTGTTATTTGTTTTGTTTTTTTAATCTTGTTTTTCTTATAAATTTTTATACCAAAACCATCTTTTAACTCACTTCTATGGGAACTCTCTGCTTATTTGTATTGCAGTCTTAAAGAAGAAAAGAAGGGAGGGGTGCGTGGGGAGTGGTTAATGCATAAAAAATTAACCGTTTCGTTTAAATTCAGTTCTTTTTCAGGTTCCTCACAGACAAAAGGGAACGTGGGTGAGTGTGTGAGTGAGTGTCCAAAACACTTGCACAGCCATGGGTGGATGGAAAACATTCAAGCTATGATCAGCCCTTAATCCATCACCACTGTGGTTGTATTTTTGCTCTTTTGCACAGTTTCACAGAATGTTTAAAAAGTACTTACATATTTAAAAGCAGAGAGATAAATGTAAGTTGTGTTTCTGCGTCTTTGCTGTTTCTTTTTTCTCCGCATGTACATGAAAATTGTGCTGCCTGTATATAAAAATGAAGAAGTGTTGGTATTTCAATTGAAAAATGCAGGAGGCATCACAAACCACAATCTTAATGTATGTAGTGCATGTTCATAAATACCATAGGATATACAGACAGCCCACCCACTCACATATGCGGTGGCTGTAGATTGGTGGGAATCCAACAGCAGAGCCAGATTAACTCTCCTTGTAATACAGTACCTCATTTTAAGATGAATTAAGAACACAAAGCTAGAAAACCATATGTTGGAATCTACTGTTGAATTCCTGCATTTCTGTTGAGTTTTTGGAGTATTTTACAGTATTTATCTTTCATAACGCTCTGATAAATTGAATTCAGAGTTTGATTATATCCCAAACCTTTTACAGTTATGACCAGATTTTAAATGTTACATGAACCTCTTGGCAAGAATTTCAATTTGGGACTTGAATGTTGAATTGCTAAAAATTTTTCATTTTGCTGAAACTTTGAAAATATAAATGATTTTACAGTATATATTTTTACAAGACACTGGAAGATTGTGAATGCTTTTTAAATAATTTCTACAGTTTAACCTTTTTTGATTTGAGATTATTTGCATTTGTTTTTAGAGTTTATATGTTTTAAGAAAAGGAAACAGTTTCCAAATGCAGGATCTATTTTTCCCTATTCGTAACAAACTTTACCAGTATTATATTGTACTATAAATCCTTCTGTAGAGTCTAAATGTACTGTACTGTAAACATGCATTTAGCAGAAAGAAAATGACAATATCAAAAGCAATCCAGGAAAACAATGACTTTTCATCCAGCAATTGTTGCCAATTGCAGAGAAATATTTGAATATGACCCAGTTTTAGGAGATTACTTGCGTTTTGCTGACGTCAGTGTCTAAAACGCTGGAGGCCTGAGAGCTTCTGCATGAAAGAAAGATGTCTTAAAATTTTAGGAACCCTATGCAGGATGGAGGGCTGTGGGAAAACCTTGTTTGAAGTTTCAAACCGGCTCAACCTCAAGAGCATAATAAATTTAAAACTACTAATTTCACTCGACCCAAAGCCTTAGTATTGCATTTAAAAATCTATGCGTCTCTGATAGAGAATTGTTAGGTTGCTGTGCAGTCTGAGTCTGCATCCTGCAACTGACTGCTTCATTGCTTACCTGGAGTTTTGTATAATGTGTTTAAAAACAAAACAATCGGACATATCAACATGAAAAAAACCATTTTATACTAATAAAGCCTTATCTTCTAAATAAGCTATCAGGACCTTTAAGAAACACAGCCAGCTCACTCAGTTATTAAACTGCACTGTTATTTGCCCTATTTTGTCCATAATTCTCATTGTCCAGATTTGGCTCAGAGATAACTGCAGATAACAGATTCCAGAAGTGAGTTTTGTGGTTGTAGGAAGATGTGGGTGGGCACTTCTATCAGAGTCCGTGTAGATAGGAGTGCAAAGCTAAATAAGCAAAGCACTCTCTCAGAAATGCTAATCTGTTTAGTAGGCTCGCTGTTAGATTTCCTGTAGCATAGTACACAATTAAAGTGATTGTATTGATTCTACATTTCCACTGCTGATAAAAAAACTAAGATAAGTCATTACTGCGGTCATGGCATATCCTCTTCTGATTTTAATAATGTGCTTTTTCAGCCTCTATTACATTCTCTCCAAACTGCCTCCTGTCTTTGTGAAGCATGATGCTGCTTGATGGATTTCATTGCGTTTTCTTGGCCTTGTACATTGAATCCTCTCCCTCCTGCGTTCCCCTGTGGTAGCAATTAGCCCTCAGTTTGTCAGAGGCTAATGGCTTTCTAACCGAGTCTCCGCAGGTAGTTTACCTGTTTGTGGAGGTTAAACGGAAACAATGCGGGCAGGACGAAGATCTTTTTTCCCTCTCTTCATCATTTTATGGCGAGCAGCAGGAAGCAGTGTCCTCAATCTATAAGTGTCATCCTTCCTGTCTCTCAGATTGTCACCCAACTGCTCTTCATCCAGTTTGCTGCGGTATCGTGCTGTTCAGCTTTGACTTGTACTTGACTCCATTTTTCTCCAGTAAGCCTCAGAATTCAACCTTACACCAAATTTATGTTAACACATTTAAAATTTACAGTATGCTTTCACAACAAAAATTAAAGTTACATTTAATTGACAGCATGCCATTTTTAAAATTAGTTTTAGGGGTTTTTGATAAATTGGAGATTTCACGTTGCAGAACTATTCCAGTGCACCACCATGCGTCCTTCTTCTCATTCCTCCACACCACATATATCTTTGCACCCTGCATTTTGCCTAGCCTCTTACTCAGCTTCAATCTTCTTTCCAATATCCCTCTCCTACAGTGCATTTTCCATTTTCTATTATCATTCTCACACAGGGCTCTCTTTTTTCTTTAGGTCCACAGTTGTCCATCTGTGTGCCTTTTTTAAAAGCTTTTCTTTTTCTGCCCAGACTAAAGGACACTATCAACATCTCTAATATCACTTGCTGCAATTTTTAAAAATGATTATTACATTCCTGTTCCCCAATTATTTGCTAGCTATCGGACAAACCTAAAATAAAAGTATCATCTCTCTCACCTTCATCCAAATGAGCACCTCTTCGTATTGACTGAGTACTAAGTGCATTAGTGCCTAAACATGGACTCTCGCTCCCAGCCTGGTAAAGCAATAAAAGGCTATTGATCATCCTGCTCATCTGACATCTGCCTTGCATGTGTGTGACTCTGTATGTGTGTGTGTGTGTGTGTGTGTGAGAGAGAGAGAGAGAGAGTTTCAGGTGATGCATTACTGATGCAAGTGTGTGTTACATGGCTTACTGTGCTAAAATGTGTGTTTTTTTGTTGTTTTTTTTACTGTTTTTTTTACAAATGATTTTTGTCTTGCATAGTAGAGATGTGTAGCAATGTAAGGGAAAGCTAAGCATTTAGCTATGCACAGGTATAAGCCGTTATGACAGAAAGAATAGCTTACAGCTGCAGTCCACCTAATTGTGACTGCTGACCTTTCCGAGGCAGTTCAGTGCAAAAGCATGGTTGCATTCACAAAAACAGTCCTGTGTAATTATTGTACACTGGGCCAATTAATTTGTCAGAGTAATTTTGTGGGATTTTGTTATGGAATTTTTGCTTTGGCCACAACATCTACATACTACTGTCTGACCTAATTGTTACTGAATGAAATCTTAGTCATCCATCCCTCCATTTTCTTCCACTTTTCTGATGTTGAGTTTCAGTGATAGCAGCCTTACGCAATCTTTTCTAGACCTCCTTCTCTCACCATACGGTTTTTGTTAGTGGATCCCGACGTAATCCCAGTCTAGAAGAGATACAGCTCTACACCAGGTTCTGGGTATACCCTGGGATCTCCTCCCAGTTGAGCATGCCCAAAGAATCTCTGAATGGATCCATCTAGGAGGCATCCTTCAAGACGCCCAACCCATCTCAGCTGGCTGATCCCAGCCACCCTACAGGGGAACCTCATTTCAGTCACTAGTATTCACAACTTTACTATTTCAGTTATTACCCAGATCTCATGATCATAGCTGAAACTTGAGGCATAGATTGGTAAATCGAAAGTTTTAATTTTTAGCTCAGCTCTCTCATCACCGTGACAGTTCGATTCCTGCATTACTGCTGGTACTGCACCAATCCACCAGTCTAACTCACACTTGACTTTGCGTTCGAACTCGGAGGTTTGGAATTTTTAACTGGAATGCTCCTTTTAAAGTTTCCAACTTGGGAATTCGGAGCAGTATCGCCAACCTCAACTGAACAATCCAAGATGGTGACAGTGCACGTAAAGATTTGCAAAACTGTAAAACATACAATCTGATCTGTGTCTGTTAATTTTATTTCACAGAGCTATCTGCCGAGCTATCTAAAAAGTAAATTAGGTACATATTTACCCAGCAGCCAACTATGATGTTTACAAGCTTCACAACTATATTTCTATTAGGATACCGTATTTTCCGCACTATAAGGCGCACTTAAAATCCTTTCATTTGCTCAAAAACCGACAGGCACTTTATAATCCGGTGCGCCTTATGTATGGATTCTGGTTGTGCTTACTGACATTGAACCGATTTTATGTGGTACACGGCTCTCAAAATTCTGTCAAAAAATGTTTTAGTACGACTTTGGTAAGCTACGAAGCCACACCGCTTGATGGATTGTCGGGGCATTACGGCTACCATAGTCAGGAGCCTTGTGGACTCGGAGTAATCTGGGTCCAAAACTCCATCGCTTCAGGTCCCAAAGTCAAACGAACACTGCAGCATCACTGAGAGTTAAAAACTGTCTAAATTCTTTCATCTTTAATAAAATGATCAGCGTTGCTGCTTTACCAGGCGTAGCAATTAAGTTTAACATCCAGACATCCATGAAACCAGAATTTATTAAAGTTAACGGAGTTAGAAGTTAACAGGAAGTTGGCTCGCTAGTTTCCACCTAAACATGATATACCATGTTCTGACTGAGAGAATTGTGAAAAAATTAAAATGTACAGCTCTGCTATCACTTCCAACATAAATGAAGACAGAAAAGAGACAGATGGTTAGGGACAAATCCAATCGCATCGCAGGATGCTGTAAACGGACCAAACTTCAGTCAGGAGAACAACTGAGACAATCCATCCACAATACGAGGTTAGTTATTAATATACTGCAACAACATGGGAATAGAGCAGCTGTGAGAGAATTCAACATTAATGAATCAATGGTACGAAAGACGAAGAAGCAAGAAGAATGAGTTGAGTAAAGTTTGACTTATCTGACTGTTTTGTTTGGCTTAATGCGCCTTATAATCCGGTGTGCCTTATGGTCTGGAAAGGTATATTTGTCAGAAAGCCCAGGTGAAGTATGACTAGTGTCAGTCTGTGTTGTGCTGCATGTAATTTATGAATTTACTTTCATATATAACATATCTATATATTGTAAATACTGGCCTCATTGTCAATCTTAAATAACTGATTATCAAGTTCATATTAAAAAGTGAAAGCATTTTTACTGCAGTCAGCTTACATTCCCATTCCCACTTCATCATTAGCTCATGTGGAAATCACCATTAGGTATGCCAGATAAAAGGAAAAAAGTATGTTGAGAGAAGTGGGAAAATAAGTCAGTCAGATGGTAGCGGTGCGGATTAGTAAAAGACAGTAAGTCAGTATATCTTTATATGATAATCGTTGCTATGTGCATGAAAATATAGTCCATGTTTGTGGGCGGGGGGAGGATAATGGAAAACTCCAGACCTCAAACCTAGATTTGGTCCCTCCAAAGCTCCAACCTCCCTCCATGGCTTCCCACTTTCCTTCATCCATGTACCAAAGTTCATATTTCTTAATAAATGATTTAATGTCATGAAAGGTTTATCTGGGTGCTCCTGTAACCTGTGACGCATCACTCAGTTTCCATGACTATAGAACAGGGTGTCACCTTTGATGGGTAGTGTATAAGAAGGCAACGTGCAATCATAGAATTTAGTTGCCTGCCCGTAATGATATCAGTTCCTGTACATTTCATTTAACTTTGATCGAGCTTCCCTTCAAGAAAACCCTGTTCAGCTCACTTTCGCTCGCACAGTAAAGCACAAACTTGTTTAAAGCAAAGATTCTGTGTGAAATTCAGCCAACATTCATGTGTAGGATCATCGCTGATGATGAGAGTTCCCAGTGTCCAAGTCCAAAGGCTGTGCATCAGGTGAGAAGCAGAATCAGGAGCATTTTATCAACAAGTGCAGCTGACACAAGATCAAATGCAAATACTGAGCAATGACATCATGGGTATGCTAATCAGCACACTTAAGCTGTGTGTCATGGGTTAAACATGCCTGTGACATTTCACATGGTTTTTCACACGTATACCTGAGCACCTCATAGAAAATACAGAGATATGCAATATACAGTTTATCGTCATTCAACCTAAAAATACCACAATCTAAGTTTTGGTCCATCTACACCAGAAAAAGCTTAACAGCTGTGTTGCTATTAAACAGTGCAACTTCTTAACTTATGCAAGTTTTCAAATATTTAATGTGCATACAGTTGCAGTTGATATGATCTAAAGTGTGCTATGTTTGGTCATTTTAACCAGCAATGTTTAAAATGTAAAGCTTTGATCGAGCTCCTTTTTTGTGTTCTCATCATTGCCAGATTCAAAGACAATTAGTTATTACTCACACCATTACACACACACAAAAAAAAATTCCACATGTTTACATTTTTCTGTAGTTGCAGGGTTGCAAGATGGATGTATGGCTCAAATTTTAATGCTAAATGCTAAACACAGCAAAAGTCCCATACCACCAATGTATCAGTATCAGATCAAAGCATCAGAATGAGGAGAATAAAACACAGTAAGCCCAGTGAAGCCTGGAGTAGCATTTGTTTGACCCTATCAATCCTGAAAAAAAAGGTTTGATCCATGCCAACAACAATCCTTTGGAATAGCTTGGGGCAATAATTCATGGTGCATCTTACTCCTTATACTGCTCATCATGTCCTAAATTATTCTGTACAAATTTCAAGGCATAGAACAAAGTGTTATTTGGGTTCAGTTGTGTTCCTGTCCCGTGTTTCTGCTTCTGTGTTGTACACAGTGTCCTCTTGGTGTCACTTCAGAGTTAGGACAGCTGGCACAGGACTATTTGTTTCCCTCTGTACCGTCTTTTAATTATGAATAAAATTTGATCTCATAGGGCCATAGCTTATATGCAGATCCAATTCACACCAGTTTGTCCTTTGGGCGGCTGGTAGCCTTTTTGCTACATTGTGCAATATGACGAGCCTGCTCCCCTCTATGAAGGAAGAATTAGCATATCTGAAAAACCCATTCCCTGCACAGGTCTTTGACCATTATGTGCATTTGATAATTTTGTTTCTCTTGAAGTGGCTTTTGAAATAGAATTCACAGATACAACTGTACGCTTCTGTATCTCTTTCCCACTCATTTTGCTCAGAGCAGTGGAGCAGAAAATGGGAGTGTGGTGCGTTGGATTGTGTTTATGCGCGCGCGCATGTCTGTGTGTGTGTGGAAGGGGGGGGTGTACGTACTTGTGCATATTTGGAGTGGGTGTCGTTTAAAAGATGTGAGATTATGTGCATGTGAATTATCTGGTATTTTCTTATGTGGTTCAGGGACATCAGCTCATTTATCAGCGAACAGCCTAATTACATTAATTCAAAAGCCGCGTGCTTTTCAGGTTAAGTGACATTTAAATTTTGCAGTCTGTTTTCGAAAGGTCTTTTTAACGATGTTGCACACGATGGAGAAGGGTGTGTGTCCATGTGTGTGTGTTTGTGCGCGTGCGTTTTCGTGAGAGAGCAAAGCAAAAAGACAGAGGGGGTGTGTGCATAGAGAGGTGAGAGAGAAGGAGGAGGGATGTGAATCCATGATTAATGCAGTATTGCCCTTGTATGTTTCAGAGGAGAGAGGACGGAGGTAAGCCTAACAGCATTAGCATTCTGCTGTACTCCTGGAGTAGTCTGCTGTGCCACTGTACAGATGCTCTATTGCCTTTCTGATTACTTGATATGTGCTTCACAGACGATGCACACTAAACAGACATTTTCTAAAATCAGTTTTAGGCCTATCGTGTACTCATAGATCACTTTTTTCTTTAATGCAGTTTGTTATGGTGTGTCCATTCATCTGGTATCAGCTGTCGTCTCTCTTCATAGCTCTCATTCTAAAGCTATTATTGAATACATAAACAATAGAGTTTGCTACCTACCGTAAATGGGGAATCACTTTAATGGTACTGGGAAAGTGAAATATTATTGCCTTCGAGTGACAAGGCTGTACAAGGGCCTGGTTTCAAGCTGACTTCAAAACTCATCACATATTTAAATCCCGCCACGCTGCCAAAAACCTTTGGGGTGTTATTTGGAGTAGTGACAGCAGGCACTTCAGGGTTACTGGTATGCAGAGCAAGCCGTTCCAGCACATGGAAGAGCTACTAGCCTGACGGTGCAACTTTTGACATTTCTGGTTCTGTGCTGCATTATAATGTGAAATATGAGCACCAACCTAGCAGAAAACTCAGTCACCAACTTAACTTTGGTTCTGTACATGCCTGAGCAGGACCAATTCTGTCCAAACTACAGACACAGGCGTCCCAATTTAAAACATTTTTCCTCTCACGTGTGACACAGATCTGAATGTGAGCAGCAAAAAGCACAAGAGGATTCTTTTTCTAGTTTAAGTTGGGTCAGCTTTTGTTAAAACCTCAATGAATCAATTTAAAATGCTTACATTGAGGATGAACCCATGCTTGGAACAATCATTCATCAGCACACAATATATGAAGTATTTAAAGTTTCAAGTGTTTCTGCAGCATTATTTGTTCTCACGAGCAAAACCAAAGTATACAAATTGACTGCTGATCATTTTCAAGACCAAACAATCTTGTGTTAGGAGTGTTTTCCAACCTTATGTACCATATGTACAAATAACATAGTTTGAAAATGACAAATTATTTCTGTTTTTGTTGCTTGTGTTACTCACTTATGGAGAATCCATATCGACAGTGTTGAGTTCGTTTTTCAGAAAAATTAATTCATTATACGTTACTCATTAATTTCCTTAAAAGTCATGCAATACTACTCGTTACCTTACTTTGGTCGTGAAGTGTACTGTCACGTAATTAAGGGTTAACAATATGAAACTAAGGCTACCATCCAACACGCTAACATAAATCCCTTTTCTAACTAGGACACACACACTTTCTTTTTACTTTTTGTATGAACACAAAAATCAAAAACATAAAGCAAAGTTGAAAACACGCCCACAGGCATTTCAAACGAATCGCCACAATGATTTAGAAACATGTTATGGTAAAAAGAGGCTAAATTTCTATAACCCTGATTGCTCATCGCGGTATCGTTACCTGTTGAAGTTCAGGGTCTGCAGATGCAAAGCAGCTTCAACATAACTCTGGGGTTAGTGCTAGCTTTGTGTTAGCATGGTTCTGTGCAGATGCTTGCTTGCTAGCTAGAGTTGTGTTAGCATAAAAATGCAGTTGTTCCGGTCTTGGAAGCAGTTTGATTTTCACCTTTCAAGCAATTAAAATAAAAGTAATGTCCATATCTCTGTTCCTCAAAAGCTGTATATCACTCGACAATTTCCTCTTCCTGCACACATTACAATGCAGGAAGTAGGGCTGATTGTAGCGCTAAGGAAGAAAAAAACATGTTTTTTTGAGTTTTTTCTTTCTATCTGCCCGTCGTGCTGTTAACTGCAAAACCTCTGTAATATGAGTAATGCCCTTACTGTAACTCTAATGTAATTACTAACTTTTTTAGTACGGTAATTTAGAGTAATAAAAGTTGCATTTTCTTCTATCTAAAAAATGTAATTTGACTGCAGTAACATGTTATTTTGGAATGCATTACACAAAACATCATGAAAACAATAAAATCAGATGATGGAAAACGCATTGCAGTGCAATAATTTGCTGACCACCAAAACATTGCTACAGTGAGCACCACCCCATCACCTCACCCAGCAGTACTGCCCTTTCACACTGAAGAAATTACTTGAGGAATGCGCAACAAAGTAGACCCCAAACAATTAGCCAGATCCAACCCCAGATCTACTCAGCAAAGCAAAAGAACCCAAACAATCTATTGTCAGCTTTGCGATCTGGACATCAAAGGACACCCTCAGAGGTCCTGCATCCATGACCCAGAACTTTAATAGGTAACAAAGGCAGTGATGAGCAGTCAGGCTTGTAGCGTTGTAGCCTTGCACATGCCTATGAGAGGCTGAATCTAAGTCTACTGCTGTATAAAAAGCTGCATTAACGTAGACTCAACCTCAAAAGATGCACAATAATGAGATATGGATATTGTGGGGGAAAATAGACAGCTCTTGACATTTAATTGCGATGGAAAATTGATCTTTGCGTTTACTCAGTCAGTACCTCTCAATGGATCAAACCTAGTATTTCATTAACATCCAGAGGTAATCCATATGCTGGTCGTGTAGAATTAAGTAATGCTTGAAAGTTAATAACAGGTGTAGGTACTAAAATGGTCAAAATCTCATAGTTCTTGTATTTCATGGTATAAAAATTACACATCTCGCGTTATTGTGGCTGAAAGAGGCTCGTTTCACAAACAACGTGAGCATCTATTTGTGTCTTAGGAACTGCTTGATTTTGTGTGCTGGCAGTGGAGGAGGTGTTTAAGAATGTCTTTTTGATCCATAGAGCCGAGATCATCACAGCTGCCATTGTACCAATCGATTCTTGCATTTACCCTCCAGTGCTTGTCGTTGTCCTCGTGTTTCTTCTCTGCTGGGTTAAGGAAATGTTTGCACACATGGCTTGTTTGGGTACTTATTTCTGCTCCTGCCTCAGGTCACATATTGAGCTGAACCTGGCAGTAATGTCTGTTATATTGTCTGTCAGCCATTTACTCTGCATTGTCTCCTTGTTACATGCTGTGATTAGCTATCATTCTTAAAGGACAATCAGTGTGGTATGGTTATTTTGTGTATACTAATCCTTAAGTTTGAATATCACCACAGATCAGTTTCATATTGTTAACTAATGGAGTCTTGGTTAATCAGCCAGCTGATATGGCAATTTTATGTTATCACTGATAATGTGTATTCACTCATTAGCCACTTCATTATATAATGTTAGTTCTGGGTTGCCTTCCAAACATTCCTCGGAGATATATTGACATGATAGCATCACAGAGTTGCTGCCAATTTGCTGGCTCCACATTCATGACGTGAATCTCCTGTTTCACCACATCCCAAATGTCCTATATTGGATTGAGATCTGGTGACTGTGAAACCCATTTGGAGTACATTTGAGAACTCATTGTTCTGTTCAAGAAACCAGCTTGAGATTATTTGAGTTTTGTGACATGGTGTGTTACCCTGCTGGGAGCAGCCATAAAAAGATGGGTACATTGTGGTCATAAAGGCATGGGCATGGTTGGCAAACGTACTCAGGTAGGCTGGGACTTTTAAACAATGTTTTCGCTAATGGGCCCAAAATGTGCCAAGAAAATATCGCCGACACCATTACACCACCAGC
Organism: Etia nguti; assembly: GCA_015106755.1. Classification (NCBI taxonomy): domain Eukaryota; kingdom Metazoa; phylum Chordata; class Actinopteri; order Cichliformes; family Cichlidae; genus Etia; species Etia nguti. Next base: position 26,925 of record VUQG01045915.1, read on the forward strand.
AGCAGCCTGAATTGCTGATACAAGGCAGCATGGAGCCATGCTTTCATGTTGTTTATGCCATATTCTCCCCCCGCCATATCAATGTTACTATGGAAATGAGGACTCATCAGACCAGGCAACATTTTCACAATCTTGTATTGTCCAGTGAGCGTGAGAGAACTGGAGCCTCAGTTAGGTTATTAGAAAGGAGTGGCCAGTGTGGTCTTCTGCTGCTGTAGCCCATCTGTTTCAAGGTTGGGATGTTGTGTATTTAGAGATGATATTTAGCATACTTGGGTTGTAATAAGTGGTTATTTGAATTATTCTTGCCTTCCTATCAGCTCGAAGCAGTCTCCTTCAAGCTCCGGCATCAACAAGTCATTTTCACTCAGAGAACTGCAGCTCACTGGATATTTTCTCCTTTTCCAGAACATTCTCTGTAAAATCTAGAGATGGCTGTGTGCATAGTTATTCTAAGTTCACTGACAATGTTGGGCAGTATTATTATTTGAGTTAAATAGTCAATAAAGCAGTTCATTTATGATTATCTATCAAGCAAAAAAGCCACTATGTAACTATTATAGGTATAGCATAGCTATAATATATCTGAAAACATTTTAATAATAAAATGCATGCAAATTAGATGAAGTTTAACTTTTTTTTGATGGGTATAAATGTAACCTTAGTATTGTAAAAACTATTAATTTAAACTCTACACCTTAAAAATCTTTTATCAATCTTTAGAAAGTGAAAAAAAAAGGATCCAGGCTTCATTTTGCTCAAATAATGAAGGTCAACATTTTCACAAGATTCAGTAAAGTCTTGCTTATTAACTTCTTTACACTTCTTATTTTTCACCTGGTTGTCCACGCCCCAACCTGAAGTGTTTCTGCATCCCACCAGAGGGGCCAACAGAGAACCACTGATCTGATTCAGCAGTGCTGAATAACAGCTGAAGGAACCAGTTTATATGTTCAGATGTTGCAGACAATAGGCACGTAACTGGTGCGCCTGATATCTCGGTAATTTCAGAAATCCTGTTTGCCTAGATTTTGTCTGAATTTATGTCATGGGATGGGATTTTCTCATTCGTGCTTTCAGGAACAATTCTTTGCTATTGATGTCTCTGCAGAGGCCACAAATGTCAGCCTCAGAGGTAACTTTTGTTCACCAAATTCATAAATGTGATACGCATACTTTTAACCTTATTCACATCAGTTACACAGTTTTAATAGCTTTTTTTCTTCATGTGCCGCGATCTAAAATCAAACAAACAAAATGACTTTCATCAGTTAAAATGTAACAGATCTGCAATTTAAACAGCAAAGCCTTACCCACGGTTGAACTCAAGTATCATGTCTTCCTTGTATACATAGTATTTCAGTGTAGTTCATTATGCAGACATATCGTGTTTAGCCACATTTAAATCAGAATCTGTTTTCAGTTAACAACCCACATTCATCTGTTCACATCTTCTACCTTTGATACTATCATCCATATTTATCTAGTATATTTTAGATGTGCATAATACAGTGGTTTGGATGTGCACTGTGGGATTTGTGAACGTCGTTAGCCAAAACAGTTTGCATATGTTAAACTATAGGTAATTTCCATAAGTCATCATTGATTACCATGTAATTGCTAACGTTTTTTAGAAGCATAGGTATTAGTTAAAAATCTTGCTGAATGCTGAATCCATTTTATGTCACTTACGATATTTAAACACTTCTGTTAAAACAATAGATAAGTTTTAAAATGTAAGTGAAGTTTTTCTCTGGCTCAGAAGTAGCAAAAGTGTTATTTTCACAAAAAACAAAGCCTTCAGCTCCTGCCTAGTCATGTGTTGGACTGGCTGTCTGAACAGTCGTTGCAGTGGCATCTTTTTCTTTTCTTTTCTTTCTTTCTTTTTTTTTGTTGCCCTCTGCTTCACTGCATTGTGGAAATGGATGACAGCACCGATACAAACAATGCTATAAAGTTACGCACCACAGATTCAAGTTTAGAAAACTTTTTCTTCCCCTTTTCATGTTCCGCTTTTAAATATCTTTTGCTGCAGCTTTACCATTTATTGAAACAGACATAACCTTTGCTTTCCCTCATTGCATGTGGTTCCCCTGTGGTTTTGGGTGCATCCTAAAATGCCTCTAAAAATTGTTTCATGTGTTACTGAAGTCGGGAAAGCAGGCATCCTTTGGGCATCCAAATATGGGTCATAAAAATAATTTGAGTCCTGTGAATGTGAGGATATCTTTGTGGGGGTCATGTCTATTAGTGAATAGATTTTTTTTAGGCGGATCAGGACCTGTTGCTGTTTCTAGGAGTGACTTTCATGACTCTTAGCTTTCCCCAGCACCTGGGCCCCAGAGCTGGGTTTGATGTAGCTTTAATTAGATTACCTGTGCTGTAGAAGTCAAGGTCTCCACCTGTCTCTGGTGCCTGAAGCATAGTTCACTTTGCATCTTTAGCTATCTTTTAAAATTGACTTCACTTCATTCCTGCTTGGCTTGAAGTGATAGTCAAGTGGCATCCTTCTTTTTACTTTTACAGGAAATTTTCCTCTTACTGCTGTGCCTCAAAACATTTTTCTGAAAGCAGCGTAACAACGAACCAAAACATATGATTAAAAAAAGTATTTTCAGCAACAAGAGGAACAAGGAGTGTGTAACAGATGGTTTGACCTTAACAGAGCCCTGATCTTAATATTCTCAAGTCAGTCTGATATTACAGAGACAGAGACAGAAATACTGAAACAGACAAAATCTGCAGAAGTGGGGCAAATTTTCCAAAACTGTCTGGTATTTGCATTTCAACACGGATGTCCCTGCCAGCTCTGTGTATGGACACTTGTTCAGGAACCACTAATACCATTTTTCCATAAGCAGGCTCTTCTTTTATCCAAATCACCATAATTTCCAAGTAGTTCTCCCAAACTGTAGCCTCCTATATATGGACAAAGTTACAGTTTAAACATTTGTCATCCATCCTGCCTTTTTATACAAACTCCTGCTTCAAACAGGACTGTTTAGTGTCCAGCAGCCATGGTTAACACATCTAGGCACTGACACCAAAGGACACCTTGTGTGTCGGTCACTTAGCATTTGATGCCCTTAGTAGATGTGAATGTATTGAAGATCTTCTTTGCATTGTTTTTGAAGGGGTACCGATTTAACATCAGCGCTGCTAATGCTGTATTTATACAGGGTTTTTCTTTGTTAAAAATAATGCAATCTGTCTACCTCCGTCCACCCAAATCTTCCACAGTGAGTCATGGCAACATATTTCAGGCTAATGTACTCAGAGCTGGTATGTAGTTTCAAAAATTGCAGCTTTGAATAACTGAAATGCTGTCAGAACCACCCCACCTAAAGCATTGCTTGGGATATCATTCTTTGTTACTGCACCTTATGCTCTAAATTATTTTCTGTCTTGTCAAAGTGTAAAATGATAATATGCTGCGGACGATTTATTATCACTGTGGTTTAGAACAGGTGAGGTTGACATTGCTCAGTTCATCTTAACGCATGCACATGCTGTATATGACCGCAGACCCTGTGTTAAACTGCAGCCACAAGCACAAATATAAATGCTCAACTGTTGAATATTTCTCCTGAGATGTGTATGCAAAGCTAAACAATGTACTCTCTCCTCTGTTGATAATTAGAGGCGTTCACCTAATCAGGGCTGTGAGACCACCTACAGTAATGTTAATATATATTAAAGTCCCCGATCTTCCCGGTGAGATTTTATTCCTTTGCAGTTCACAGTGTTAGACTTTTAAGACCCAGATCTTCTCAGCGGTAGCTTCTCCAGGCCTTATTTTTCAAACGTTGTATTATGCTCCTGCTGTGCCCCAGGTTTGAGGCTGTTGTCGTCATTAATTCTGGACACAGTGCAGTGTTGCTGTGACCCATTATAACCCACATCTCCATCTTGGTTCTGTGGTGATACATTGCTCTATAATTCTCATTAATAATCCCAACTGCAAATAGCTTGGTGGTGGGATGAGGCATGGCAAATGCACCACAAAAGGCAAGGCCATTCTGAATGGAGCATTAAACCACCTGTACAGGTTAATTACTGTGATGATCCATTAAAGTAGCTATGTCCACTGATGCTGCTGGGAAATCATGTACTAAACTAACTGGTCATGGTTGTGCATTATTAACTTTCAAGGAGCTAAGACAGACCGAAGGGAAGTTTGTGATGTCAAAAAACAAGGCAGGCATGTTTCCCTCCCACAGCCTTCGCTGTAGCTGAAATGATAAATATTTTTTAGGAAACAATCTGTTTGTGCTTCCTTGAGTTTTCAGTGTTCAAAATGTAAATTTTACCATTTAAAACAAGTTCGGAGGAGATCAGTCATCATGTACAGCTATTCTGTTTTCTAGTGGTGAGGAAAAATGGCAAATAATTAGTCGATAGGGAGATAAACAACATGTAATTTGTGATAGCTGCGAGTCTGTAGCATTAGTGCAATAATTTATAACAAACACAACTGCTGCAATGTCAGGAGAATCTGGCTGTAGTACACAACAGAAGACAGCCAGAAAGATTCAAGGGTTTAGCACGGTTACTGCCCGGGTAGGACATGCAGGACACGTGACATGTTAGATGTGATATTACCTGCACTCTTCTCACACAGACTTTTTCCTCTGCAGGTTAAAGGCTGTTTAATGTCTCGTGTTGGACATTTCAGGTCTCACATCAACCTCCATCAGGTAATGTCTAGAAAAGTTGTACAAAAAGGGTGTATTGCATGTGGAAAAATGGCTTTAGAAAAAGGCGAGAACAATAAACTGTTAATGAATCATTTACTCTGTCGGTTCACAGAAATTTAAATCATTACAGTGTACTTTTAGAGCTTTCTGCATTACATCGCATGGATTTTCTTAACAACTTGTTGAGCGTTTTCTAGTGTCTTTCAGGACAATGTGTAATATTTTACAAAGATGCATATTTGCTGCAAAAAAGCAGTGTTTGTGGATCTTTACTGCGAGCAAGCTTGTGTGTAAGTTCAATAAGGAAGCTCTGCAGTCTCCCATCTGCCTGCTTTCCTGGGTGTTCTGCTGCTTTTCTGTTCTTTACATGACTACCGCTTTCCCACGCTGTCAATCTCAATACTGACATCATTACTTTAGACTCTCCACCTCCTCCCCATCTCCACCTCAGACACCTCAAGCCTCAGTCTTCATCTTCTCCACCACCAGACTCCGGGGTGTCCTGTCCTAAATCCTATCACCGCTGGGATTCTGTTCTGCCAAGATGGGTCATCGGAGACTGATTCGCCAAATACATAAATTTCTCTACCTCAGTAAATCATGTTCAATTCTTCTGAGTCTGACGGCACTACAAGCTCCATCGCCAAAAGTCACACCATGTGTGTTGTTAATTTGTGTTATTTTTAGACTACACATGCACAGATAATGGACTGCATTGTGAAAAATTTAATGTAGCCAGCAAGCTGATATTTCTAGTGATTGTTGTTAGCACATACTGTACAGTACAGTGCTTTAGGCTGCTGTTGGATTTCTGATATTCTTCATATCATAATTAGATCTAAACAGCTGAGATGGTCTTATCAAACACGTAGAGCTTGTTCGGTAGGCTTGTTAATAAATGGAACTGAGGCAAAAAATTGGACTCAGCCATGAAGGACACTCTATTCACGCCACCATTCAGCATTGTGCTAAAGTCTTATAGTCTATATTTTCCTGGGAAAAGGCTTATCACGCAATTTACGTGCAGCAATTTCTTCAAACAAGCAAGCATGAAAATGCTGTATTGAAGGCTAAAACAAAGCTTGTACAATTATAACGAGCTTGAAAGTCAGTATTTGGTATGACCACCCCTATTCTTCAACACAGTATGAGCACTCTTAGGCAAGCTTTACTGTGTTTCTCTAAGTAGTCTTCAGGAATAGTTCTCCAGACTTCTTGCAAGGCATTCAAAGCTCTTCTTTAGATGTTGGCTGCCTTTTTATTTCATTCACTGTCCAAATGATCCCACACTTCCAAAATTTTGAGTTCTTGGCTGTGGGGAGGCCAATCCACGACTGATAGGGTCCCATTGTGTGTTTGTGATCATTGTCATGCTGAAAATAAAGCCATTGCCAGTTAAATGTCTTCCTGATGGCATTCCATGGTGGATCAAAATCTAACAGCACTTTTCTCAGTTCATAATCCCATCAGTTTTGACAACATCTCCAACACCACTGACTGAAATGTAGCTCTGAATCAGAACAGAGCTGCCTCTGTGTTTTACTGAGGACTGTTGACACTCACTGTTGACACTCACCCGATGCAGCTCAATCATCCACATAAAGAAATCCCAGAAAGTTGATTCTGTTCATCTGGACGCATTTTTTTCAGCTGGAGAAAAGTTTCACTTTTTTCCTTTCTAACCTATAAGGGAGGATCCTTTGTGAAGATGACAAAAGCTCAGAGAGTATGATGGAAATATCTTTGTTGAAAATGAAGCTGTAAAACTATTTAACATACTTTTTGTTTTGGAGGTTATCTCTCCCATCTTCCATTTTCTTTTTTTCACTATCTCTGGCTGGATCACATGGAAAGGCTTACCTGTTTGAGCCTACTCACTATTCACTCAAGTACAGGCCTGTCAGGCCTAAATTAAGAAAACTTTTTTGTGCTAATCAAGAGCATATGTTACTTGCCACCGGGGTGACTAGGAGCCTCGCTGACAAGGCAGTTTGGCACACTACAGAACTCCCAGAATTAACAGTATGTTGAGTGGCACTGCCAGGACTCCTTGATGAATCCATCACACTGTCACTGTGATACTCAGAGGATTCCTCATTAATTCAGGTAGTTTTTCACATGATCACATTCATTTTATTGGTAAATGGTGAATCTTTTTAAAGTGCTTTCTATCTACCATTCACACACATTCATACTTTGATGGATGCATCGGAAACTTGGGGTTAGTATCTTGCCCAAGGATATTTGGCATGCCGACTGGAGCACACGGGGAGCGAACCTTCTGATTAGTAGTTGACCTGCTCTACCACCTGAGCTACAGCCACCCCATAATTGTGACACTGTTCTCTTGATTGTCTATTGACAGTCACTGAATTGGCTGATTTTTTTTTTTTTTTTAAAGACTGCTACTATTACTTTTAAATGAGATTTTAGCTATATTTGATTGCTCAGGCCAACCCCTTTAGGTACCGTTTCTCCATCTGTCAATCTTTCTGTTGCATGGCAATAAAAAAAAATGCAGCTCACAGTATTGACCATTGCAGATTTATGTCTTAAAGTTATTTGTCACTTTTAAAACTGTGGGCAGCTGACTGAAGGCAAAAGCAGAAAAACATTTTATATCTTTCTGATTATCACTGAGTCTGATGGATGGACAAATGTTGCAGGTTGCAGGTGGGCTACAGCTAATTCAGGTAAAACAAACTATTAACTTGTTAAAAAATACTGCCTGTGAGGCATGAGGTTAGGGGATTATTCAGACCAGTCTGTCATTTTCATCTGGTCATTTTTCAACAAAAAAGGTGACTACTTGAAAAGGAATGTGCTCTAGCTTGATCACATCATTTAACCCTAAGCAAGTTGTGTTTAGTGCCGTGACCTAACCACCACGTGCTAGAAAAGTTTAAAATAAAGGGTAAGGGTTGCCTGCTCACTGAGTTTAGCAGGGGGTCCATATGTCATGAGGCTAATGCAGTAGCCCTGGTTCAAATCTTCCCTGAGGCCAGTTATTTCCTTCCCCCGGTCTTTCTCCCAGCCTTCCTGGCCTCTCTCTCTCTTAGCTGTTATAGCTGTCACTTATGTGTCAGCCCAGGGTGGAAACATTAAATTCAAATGTCAGCATACCCCAAGATGATGATCCATGTGGAACAGAGGAAAATAAAAGAACAACATTGCTTTGTATACAAAGTTTACCACAAGTATAGGATAAGAACAAATTTTCAATGTTATTATTTTAATGTACATGCTTTTTTTTAAAAAATATATGTGTATGTCATCTCTGGTAACACAGCGATTTCCCGATTTTTGTTGGGAGTGACCAGGAGAGACAGGATTCAAAATCAGAGGGACAGCTCAGCTTGAGTTGTTTGGAGACAAACTTAGAGATGCAAGGTTGACATGGTTTGGACATGTGCAGAGGTGGAGGGCCACAGAAAAGACTCATGGATGTTGTGAAGAACGACATGCAGAGCATTGGTGTGACAGTGGAGGAGGCTGTGGTTAGAGTGAGATAGAGGCAGATGATCTCCTGTGGCCATCCCTAAAGGGACCGGACGAAAAAAGGAGACCATCTCCGGTAGCACAGACCGGACTGCTAAAAGTAAACATCCCCAAAAAGTAATAAAGAACTGTACAGAGCTGGTAATGTTACACTAAAATCTGATATCTGAGAGAAGCAAGCCAGGTCACTATGCTGTTGCTCTTATGTTCTCATCTTGGAGAGCCCAAAATATTACACCAATCTCCAAACCATCTAAATATGTCTCAGTTCATTCCCACCAACTTGGGTCTTTAAAGGTCAAGTGTGTTTGGTTCTTTTGTATTTATTTGCATTTTCAGTAAAATGCAAATTCTCAGCTGTTTACATTTTCATAACATTTAGATGGATTGTTGCTGTTTTATACGCTCGTCGATCTGTCACGAGGACCAAAAAAAAGAGGCCGATTTTTTTTTTCTGGGGATTTTTAAGTATGGATTTAAACTCCAACTTGCAGAATTGGATTTTTTTTACATCTAGTTTTAAAATGTTAAACTGTGGGTAGGCGCTCCTTTAGTTGTCTATAAAGATTAACTACTCAAGTGCAGACATCTGGGGAGACTTCCTCAGCAACTGTGATGCTTATGACTCTGCCCGTACATAGCAAACACTTGATGGCTTAAAAGGAGAGTTTGTGAAGTGCCACTTAATATACTGATCATCACCTACTGTAAGTGTGAAAGTCCAGGCATGTCGCTCCATCTGTTAAGAAGAAGCAGTGATTATTAGCTCGCATTAGGGTTGTTGTCACTGCTAGAGCTGGCCAAAAAGCAATGTGTTCAAAGATTAACCTTAAAGCTTGGAGGATTTGTGCCAATGTATGAGAGGGGGAGGGGTCAGAGTACTGCATGTATTATTCAAAAACACTTATTTAATCATCAAAAAAAAAGAAATGCATTATTGACCACTTGCTCCGCAAATAACTGTGACTCTATTTGTTTGATAGCACTAACGGCAGTGGTAAGAATCGGATAACAAGCAAGGGCGCCGATGCAGTCTCCTCGTCTGTCTCTGATCCTCCTAACTTTCTCATCCCGAGAGTGTAACCGTCATCTGTGGGCTAAGATCAGTGTCTTAGCTTAGAAGATCTTCTTTCCTCATATGCAGGCTATGCCAGTCTTTCATTTTGTGGGTAGAGTCACAAGATGATCACCAATGGTGGCAACCATGTATTTAATGATTGGTTGGGTTTTTTTTCTTCTATGGAAAATCAGAAAGAAATGCTTTATTCACACTGAGTTTTCTATAAAGATAATTTTGCAGAAATATTTCAATGATTTTTTTTTTTCCTGTGGATGGCTGAAGGAGAATAGAACAGTCTGGCAGACTGTGGCATAACACTCTTTCTTATTTACATAATATGTCAAATTCACTAGAGAAGAAATGATATTAGAGCCCACTGGTGCTTTTGCAGCTTTTAGTGAAATGCTGGTTGTTTTGTTTTTTTTAGTTTGGTTGGTTTTTCCAAGTAGTGCTTCTCCATCACAGCAAGAGAAAAGAAAATGTGGAATTTATTGAATTTCATTTCATTTTCTCCCACTTAACATAGCACGATTACATATCCACTATGATAGAAAATAATACACAATTGACATAATCTTCCCTTGGCCTGGAACAGTGAGGAAAGAGATGAGCAGGTAGCTGATAGTGAAATAAATATATAAATTTCAGAATCAATTTTCAAAGTTCATCAAGCTCCATCTCTGACCTTAGAACTTGAGGCGAATGAGCGCACTTACGTGAATGAATGTGACGATTCCGTTCAGGCTGTACTGCGCTTGCTGATCAGTTCAGTCCTGTGTTTACATTCCTGATGCCTCCCATTCATCACTTTTGTTTTTCCGTTTAAGCTCAGGTTATTTTTTAAGCGCTAAGCATCACTATACGGCCACTCAGGGAAGTCTAAGGAGCAACAGAGATGAATGAATTATGTGATCGTTTTATAGCTGAACGTGGCAGAAGTACTTTTACATTTGCACTCCAAAGATAAAGAGGTGTGTAATTCAGCAGTGTCTTTACTTATTTTATCCATTTTATTTTTTAGGCCTAGTCAGCCTCATTGATTTGTGTTGAATCTGGCAGAGACGCAAAACTCTTTATTATCTCCTTTGACCGGCTAAGAGCCTCAATAAGGGGGATTGCATACATGTACAGATAATAGTGCTATAATATGTAGATATGTAGATTAACTGCAATTCCATCTTTCCAACGTTATTAGATTTTGCAGGTATTAAGGGGATTACTAAAACATGCTGCAGAACATAACCATTCAGAAAGCGATGATAGCGCAACCAGCAAATGGTCTCTGGCAAATCCTGCAGAGACCACATGTCAAGCAGTATCTTTGAAAGAGTTACAGCTGGGTATTTTCCTCGCACGTTCACATTTTCCTTCAGCACTAAGGGCTATAAAAAAATTAATACGACTAAAACTGGGCTAGTCTCTTGGCGCTAGGGGTTCCAGAAATACCTGCAGGTGATAACTAGCTGAGACTTTGTAGCAGGTGTCCTGTCACCTTCACCATTATGTATGTATGTATCATAGCTGTGGGTGGAGGTGGTAATTAACTGTTGTTTGCCTTTTTTTAGAATGTTGCCATGACAGCCCTCCCTGTCTCTCTCTCTTTTTTTCACCATTATTTTCTCAATAACTGTCACCTACTTCCAAATGTCTCTGCTTCTACATTTTTACCCTCGAGCTATGTGCCATTACACTCGTTCCTCTTTGTTACATATTTTTTTAAATAGAAAGTCTGCACTATGCAGTTAAAATAGAATCATCTCACCTTACAAATGTGTGTGCATGTGTGTGTGTGTTTTCTTGAAATAAGGATGGTTTTGATGGGCTGACAATGTCATCCATCACGGTCAGATCGGTTCATGCACTCTGCCCAGTGGGCGGTGGCCTGCAGGTAAGAACAGCTGCAGCACAGTATCTCAGCTGTCATCGGGGTACCGGACATCAGTGTGACAAGCCCTGCCCATGTCAGCCTGTTGTAATTCACTGAGCAATACACACAGATAAAAAAAAAATCCCTGTTCTTGTTGTGCTCTGAGCCCTTTAAAGCCTGCTGTTTGATCGATGTTGATATCCAGGTGTGTGGGTTTTAAATTACAGTCTTGCAAAAAAAGACTGTATATTTGGGTTTATTTATAACAGTTAGAAATTATTAGTATTATTTGTTAGTTGATAGACAAATGCTTAAAGGGCAACTATTAGAGTCATTTCTGGCTCCATATTTTTATTCTTGAACTCACCAGAGGTAATCACAGCGGGCAGCTCCGCATATTTGATTTGGCAGATTTTTTACGCCCGCTGCCCTTCATGACACAACCCCGAAGGGATTTGTGTCTCCTCCTGGGATCGAACCGGGGGAGCTTTCACTTGTCCTTGTTTATCTTACCTACTGAGCTCGTACTCATGCAGCCCTTCAGTCCATCCACAGTCCAAAACAAGTCGTTTTAGCTCCATTCTCTTTAAGCCAATTTTCTTCTGACTGGCTGCACCTTGCAAGCAGTAGATTTGAACAGCATTTGGGAGGGCTTGCTGTGTTGACAGCTAGAGCTGTTTGCCTGAGATGACTATATGAAGTATATCTGCTCTCACTGACATGATTCAGAGCCAAGAAGAAAAAGAATGGAGAGGTCTGACTCCCGATCTTTTTCCTCGCAGGGATTACTTGCACATATGCTGCCCACAGGATTTGAAACTTTTGCCATGTTTAACATGACCGTTCTCCATTGTAACAGTGCACAGATGACAGAAAATATTGAAAAGCATATCAGATCCATTCGCCTTCTCCGAGTCTCTGCAGAAATCCTGGTGATTTTCGGGGTCCACAAAGCTATTCTTGCAACCTTTTTTTCAGTACTCGCCCTGTCTCATTCAAATGTACTTACTGCAAGTTGCTTTGGGCAAAAGTAATTGTCCCGGGAATGTAATGTTAAGGTTCAGCCATGTATTGTGCTCAGAGGGAAATGGAATACTTAGAAATGATTCTCAAATAATCTGTACCTGTAATCTACTGTAATCACAGGTACAGTAGATTACTGTACCTGTGGATTTGTTTTTTCTGTGGACAGGTGATTTGGTGTTGCTGCTGCTGGCTTTAAAGGTTTCCTGCTCTGTGTGGATTTAGTCATATGCATCTTACAATGAATAAGCATCTGGTACTACGTCTGCTCATGCTTGTCTCCCTTCTGTAGCACTATAGCTAGATGCTGAAATTCCACTGTCTTAATGCAGGGATGAGGAGGAAAAACTGGTGTATAGAGAGTGAAGGTGGGACTATGGGGTGACATTACTCTCTAATTTAGTGAGTGAGTACCCCCATGAACACCAGGCTGCGGCACACAAAAATGAACTCCCTTCATATTGTTGTATTAAACGCCTATCAGATCAGTCCCAAGTCATTCTGGCCCACTTGAACCCCTGACTGTGCTACCTCCCTGACTGCAGATGAGTTTTTTTTGTGATGACAGTTTGTCATTCAGAGTCAGTCACTGGTGAGTGAGCACCATCATAGCATTGATGGACAGGTCTCTTCGAGGGGACCCTTTCCCCCAAAGGAGCAGAAGCTCAGACTTGTCCAGGTCGAGTTTTCAGGCAGTCCATCTCAATCCGCTCTCAGATGTCAGCCAGGCAGGCATCAGTCTGCATGGAGAGTGGCGTATCTGGTAGCAGATAGGTCAAGGAATATGAGGACAGAAGAGTCTCCTGTAGCGGAATGAAGCTCTCGTGCCACTGCAAGGATAGGCTAACTAACCTGGTGGGGATCTAAGAGGTAAGCAATTCTGTTTTGGCCGTTTGTGGGTCCAGTGCATGTTGACAGTGTGATAGTGATAGCGGCAAATTTGACAGGAGTAGAAAAACTAGACAGGTTTTGATAGGGTTGGTCCAAAAGGAGAGGAGGTTGGAGGTGACAGACTAGTGGAGCGCAAAGAGGATAGATAAATGGTAGCAGGTGGGAGCAACTGGAAGTTACAGGGTCTAAAGAGAAGGCAGGGAATAAGATTGGATTATTTTAAATTGAATTAGATTGTACAGGTGTTACTGAATGAGCATGTTGTTACCAGTACAAATTGTCACATTAAAAATTATGTCTAACCTCTCTAGTTCACTGACAAATGAAGTAATAACATGAAAATAGTGTCACGGCGAAATATTTGTTATTTAAAAACCAGGATAACAGATATTAATATTGTGACTGAAAATACAAGTGCAGCATCATCAAAAGGGGAGTATTAGTTGAAGAAGGAGACGATGTTTGAGTAATGATATCTCAGGTCTGCGAAAGCTCTCCTGTGCATCTGTTTGAACACTGGCGATGGAGAACAAAGGCGATAAAGATCAGACATGCCAGGATTAACATGCTACTGTAAATCAGTCATGCTTCTGCCATTTGGGGGGCTATTTTGTAGATTGCTTACAAGGCTCAAGCGCTTGTTATCTGTACATGTTTTCACGATCAGAGAGTTCAGCTGGTTGATTGAACTGGATTTGATCCTGTATTCTTCTGTGCTGAAATTGATTTAACACAATGATGTCTAAAGTCAGCCTATGCTGTGTTAAATCTACCAGACCATAACGCAGACAGCACTGTAGCACATTTTAATGGTTTTACTGCTGGGAGCCTGCGAATGCAGATGATCAGTTTGGTTGTTAAGGGTGTTTTACTGAATTAGACACACAGCCCCTGTGGAAATGCAAAATAGCTGTTTTCACATTATGCAGACTCTTAATTCTAAATCTCTAAAGCAGGGGAGTCAAACAAGTCAGTCAAAATTGGCCTAGTAAAGACTCCAATCCAGCCAACTGAATGGCTTTAGAAAATGTGAAGGGGGTCGTGCGTTTTGGACTTTCAGCTGTATAGGCTTTATAGCTCCTCCATCATGGTCATTCATACTACACCAGAGTAATAAAGCATTTGATAAACAATAAAATAACAGAATAGCCTTTTCACTAGAAAGTCCAGGTTTTTATATTCGGGTCCAGAGTAAAAAAAAACAAATAAAAACAAAACTAATGAAATAAATAAATAATTAAAAACAGGGTTTTCTCTGTGAATTAACAAAAACTGGGCAATGAGCTAGCAGAAGTTTTTCTGTAATTCTACACGTTCATTTCATACAATTTAAACTCAAAGAATCCTTTCTTTTATTTACCACAGCAGTATTTCTCTATCATGTAGAAAAACTGAGACGTACTGTTGATTTTGCACTTCTTATATTAAGATATCTCTGGGATAAGATGTGTAGTTAAACTCTTTTACACTGACAGAAAGTTTGACTGCTCCAGCCCTCTTAAGATCAAAGTGGGCTGTATGTGGCTCATGATGTAAAATGAGTCTGACATCCCTGCTCTAAAGAGACACGTATGTTTGCAGTAGCGCTACTAAAACTGACAGAAAATTTCTTTCTCGTGATTCCCGCCTGACATCTGTGAGAAGCCGATCTGCAACAACATTGCTTTTTTTCCTTTCTTTCTTTTTTTTGTACAGTCTCAAATTACAAACTTAAGCTGGTGTTTTTGGAAATCTTTGTCGAATGTACTATGTACACTTGATGGACAGACCCGATATCAAGGATTTACCCATACCAGCGGGCTTAGAGCAGCAGCTTATTAGGTTTTCATTAATGTCTCCAAAGATTCAATAAAAGATATAGCATCCAGATCTAAAGCAGTGCTTGCCCCTCTTCTTCTGTGTCCTTGGCACAGACTAATTCTCACTCATGCTGACATATTTATGGTGTGAAGCACAGGTTGACTGCCAGGTTAAAAGATTTACTTTTGAATTTAGGAGGATGTGTGGAGTGAGGGGGGCTTGAAAAAAAGTTCATATTATGTGGTTGGGAAATAGACCTGTATATATTGTGAGTCTATAAATTTACCAGTCTTCAGATATTTTTACTACACTGTTTACACCATGACAGCTGTCACTTTTATAAAGGTACCTTTGAATGCAGCAGGTCTTTGTGCACTATGTTCTAAATTACAGAGAGCAGCAGCTTTATGGCAGTATTTGATTTTCAGCCATTCTATTAACTCAAGCAATGTCACAATTGATCTGCCTGCCACCCTGTCCAGACTAAAATCTCTATACAGATATTAGACGGACTGCTGAAATTTGTCATTTCTACAGTATAAATCTGGATGTTTTTGGCAATCCCTTGATTTTTCAACCAAAGCTATCAAGTACAGTAAATATTTACATATTTTATGGGTTTGTTGAATTGCCAGAAGTTTTTTCGTATTTTACTTTTGCACAGTTTTCAGGTCATAATTGATATAACATCTATCTTTTGTCCATTGATGAAATTCCCTTTTGCTGTAACTGGTGTTAAGTGATGATAAGCTGGTGTTAGTAGGCCAAAGGGCTAAGCACACGAGATGAACAGTTGTTTCCATCATTCTTTGTCATGATATGCAAATTAGTCGGCTGTGGTTATATAAGATTTTAAGGTCTGCTGCCTCACAGACCTGCTACCGCTGCTGAAGACTTACAATATACTGACAGCTGCGGGGTCCTGTGTTCGAGTCTTGTTTTCTGTTCGCCCTCTACTCTCCTATCAAAAAAAGGTTAATATATTCCTTTAAATACTGTATAGGAATACTTAAAATGACATGTACTTTAACAGAGGCTTTGGTCAATAATGAACACCCCTACTTTGTACAAAGGCATAGTCATTGCTTGTCTACGGAAGCATACAAACGCCATTACACACAGTCATTAGCGCTGAAATTCTCCTTTTAATTCATATGTAAATTGCTGGAGCCTGATTAAGTCAGGATTAAGATAATGAAATTAAACAGCAAAGGTTCAGAGATGTTAAAAAGGTTTTGAGAAGAGTGTGTAAGGCACCTGTGGGAGTTTAGTAACAACAATGTCTGGATGTCTCAGAGCAGCAGTGATGTTAACCTGTATTGTTACCCGTCTCTGCGGCTTCCTGGGCTTTTGTTTGGGATATTTAGTATCGTTATGTAGTGTAACACAATAAAGGACCCACGTGCACAGGGTTGTAGGTTGAGTGTTTTTATTTTCAGAGTGTCTCTGTGGCAGCTTTCAGCTGCCCCCTTCTGTTTCACGCCATGCATGGTTTTGTCTTCTTATCCCGGCAACATATTCAAATGGAGAGACATGATCAAAGGATGGAGGTCAGCTGTATGAGTCAGTCTCCCCTGACACCACACCCTGAACCCACTGCTCAACCCCTCCCCTGCAGCTGAGGCACAAACCACACCCCACAACATGCAGATTAAAATTATTTCCTTCACAGATTCATAGTCAAATTAATCTATCTCTTACTCTCATTTATTAGCAGTACATCATATGGTAGCTTGTTTATTTGTTAATGAATCACTCACACCTGAATTTATTAAAACATTGCTAACAAATGTGGAAATACAATATATAAGGCAATTCGAATGAGCTTAAAAGTCAATACTTGGTATGAACACAGCCTGAACTCTCTTAGCTTTCTTTAAGTAGTCTTCAAGAATAGTTCTTCAGGCTTCTTGAAGGTCATCCAAAGCTCCTCTTTGCCTTTTTTTCTGTTCTCTGTCAAGATGATCCCACACTGCTTCAATAATATTGAGGTCCTGGCTCTGGGGAGGCCAGCTGATGACTACCGTATTTTTCGCACTGTGGCGCACTGTGGATGAACGGGTCTGTTTTCATACATAAGGTGCACCGGATTATAAGGCGCATTAAGCAAAACAAACCAGTCAGATAAGTCAAACTTTACTCAACTCACTCTTCTTGCTTCCTCCATTTCCATACCATTGATTCATTAATGTTGAATTCTCTCACAACTGCTCTTTTCCCATGTTGTTGCAGTATATTAACGACTAACCTCGTATTCTGGATGGAGTATCTCAGCTGTTCTCCTGACTGAAGTTTGGTCCGTTTACAGCATCCTGCCATGCGATTGCATTTGTCCTTAACCATCGGGAACCCTCCCTTTAACTTTTTCGAGTGGAAAAAAGTTCACATTCATCCTCCAGCTTCACTGTGTTTATGTTATGCTAACATAGCTGTGTCGCTAGTGATCACGTAGCACATCATTATATACCAGCTAGTCCAACTTCAGTAACCCTACAAAACGTCACTGCTGTTTAGTTTTCTGTCTTCATTTATGTTGGAAGTGATAGCAGAGCTGTACGTTTTAATCTTTTCAGAAATCTCTCAGTCAGAACATGGTGTATCATGTTTAGGTGGAAACAAGCGAGCTAATTTCC